>PVKA01039881.1:0-19159 GCA_004027165.1 Ctenomys sociabilis
TCTGTAGGACCTTGAACATGAATGAGTGTTGGACTTTGTCAAAGGCTTTCTCTGCATCAATTGAGATGATCATGTGGTTTTTAGATTTCAGTCTATTAATATAGTGTATTACATTTATAGATTTTCGAATATTGAACCATCCTTGCATCCCTGGGATGAATCCTACCTGGTCATGGTGTATGATCTTCTTGATGATTAGTTGTATTCTATTTGCCAGGATTTTGTTGAGTATTTTTGCATCTATGTTCATGAGGGAGATTGGCCTTTAGTTCTCCTTTTTGGTTGTGTCTTTCCCTGGTTTTGGAATCAGTATTATGCTTCCCTCCAGAAATGATTTCGGCAGGACTTTTTCCTTTTCAACTTCATGGAAGACTTTGTGGAGTGTGGGAATTATGTCTTCTATAAATTTCTTGTAGAATTCAGCTGTGAATCCATCAGAACCTGGACTTTTCTTTCTTGGTAGGCTTTTTATTACATTTCATATTTCGTTGGCTGTTATTGGCTTATTGAGAGTTGTTATATCTTCTTGATTCAGTTTTGATAATTTGTACCTTTTGAGGAATCTGTCCATTTCTTCTGTGTCTTCTATTCTGTAAGCATAAAGATTCTTGAAGTAACTTTTGATAATCTTGTGAATTTCCACTGTTTCTGTGGTGATTTCACCCTTTTCATTCCTTATCGCTTGTACTTGAGTTTTCTTTTGCCTCTTTTTGATGAGGTTGGCAAGAGGCTTATCAAGTTTATTTAGTTTTTCAAAGAACCAAATGTTTGATTTGTGGATGGTTTGAACTGTTGTTTTCATCTCAATTGAATTAATTTCTGCTCTAAGATTTATGATTTCTTCCCATCTTTGTGCTCTGGGTTTCGTTTGCTCTTCTTTTTCTAGTTGTCGGAGGTACAACATTAGGGTGCTAATTTGTTCCCTTTCTGTTTTCCTAATGTGTGAGTTCATAGCTATTATTTTCCCTCGAAGAACTGCTTTCATCGCATCCCATAAATTCTGGTAAGTTGTACTTGAATTTTCATTGAATCGTAGATATTGGTGAATTTCTTGTTGAATTTCTTCTGAAACCCATTGATTGCTGAGTAGGGTGTTGTTTAGTTTCCATGAATTTAGTGGGTATTTCTGGTTTCTCTTGTCATTTATTTCCAATTTCATTGCATTGTGGTCAGATAGTATGCAAGGGATAATTTCTATTTTCTTGCATATACCTAGGCATGACCTCTGGACTAGTATGGATCTATTTTGGAAAATGACCCATGTGCAGCTGAAAAAAAATGTGTATTCAGCTGTAGTTGGGTGTAACACTCTTTATATGTCCACCAGGTCCCTTTGTTCCAAGCTCTGGTTCAGTTCTGCTACTTCCCTTCTAATTTTTTGTTTGGTTGACCTATCTTTTTGAGATAATATTGTGTTAAGGTCTCCTGTTAAGATTGTGTTGTTAGACATTAAGTTTTTCATGTCCCCTAAGATTTGTCTTACACAGTTGGGTGCTCCTGTGTTTGGTGCATAAATATTTATGAGTGTTACTTCTTGCTCTTGAATTTTTCCCCTGACCAATATATAGTGGCCTTCTTTGTGTAATTTGATCATTCTTGGTTTGAAGTTGAGACTGTCTGAGAACAGAATTGCTACTACTGCTTTTTTTCTGAGGTGCTGGGGCATGTAGTATTCTTTTCCATCCTTTGACTTTGAGCCTATGAATTTCCTTTTGAGTTAAGTGTGTTTCTTGTATACAGCATATTGTTGGATTTTGTTTCCTAATCCATTGTGCCAGTCTACTTCTCTTAATTAGAGAATTGATTCTGTATACATTGATGGTTATAATTGAAATGTGCTGACTTATGTTTGTCATATTTACCTGGTGTTGTTTATTCCTTCGTAACCTGTGTTTAATTGTCTGTCCTTTTTAGTAGGTTCCTTCCATTCTCATTCATGGAGTTCTGGTCATTGTGATCTCTCTTTAGAACATCTTTCAGCAGCCTGTTAAAGGATGGGTTTATCATCATGAAATTCTTTAGTTGTTTTTTGTCGTGGAAGTATTTCACTTCTCCATCAAACCTGAAAGAGAGTTTTCCAGGGTATAATAATCTTTGCTGGAATTTGTTTTCATGTAGGACTTGAGGAACTCTGCTCCATGCTCTCCTTGACTTCATTGTTTGTGTAGAGAAATCAACTGTAATTCTTATGAGTTTTCCTTTGAATGTGAGCTCCTTCTTCTCTCTAGCAGCGTTCAGTATATTATTTTTGTGTTGGATTTCTGGGATCTTAACTATTATATGTCTCGGTGTGTTTCTACTTGGGTTGAGGTTATTTGGTGTTCTGTATGCTTCGGTGACCTGAATGTTGGATTGTTTACTCATATTTTGGAAGTATTCTGCAATTATGTCTCCCCAAATTCTTTTTATGTCATTTGTATTGACTCCTTCATTCTCATTGATACCAATTATTATCACATTGTTCATCCTGGTGTCATCTTGCTGGTTATGGATTATTTGTTCCTGCATTCTCGTTGTTTTTAAGAGATCCTTTCTCACCTTTTCACTAGCTGCTCCGGCTCCTTCAAGATCTGAAACTCTGTCTTTGCTTTCACTCAGATGGTTTTGTAGACTCGTGATTGATATTTTTATTTCTTCAAGGGATTGGGGAGATGGCTCAATGGAATAAATGTTTTCCTGGCAAATGTAATTGCCTGAGTTCAATACCCAGTTCCATCAAAAAAAAACAAGTGACCTGCTTTAGTTCTTTTATATCTCTTTGACTGTGTTTCATGTGTTCTATTTCTTTTCTGTATTGCTCATTCAGGGAATCCATCATATTTCTGATCTCCTCAATTTTTTTATCCATGTCTTCTTTAGAGGTAGTTATTAATTCCTTTTCTTCAGTGTTTCTTTCAAGTTGGGTTTCCTCTGTATATTCCTGGACTTGTTTCTGTATTTCAGATGCTATGACTTCAAATAATAATTTTTTTTTTCAAAGAATTCTTTTTTGATTTCAGAACTTATATCTGCTTTGAGTTCCTCATGATCTTTTTGCTGTTGTTTCTTTGCTTCTGATGTTATTAATTCATATATATCAGCTGGAATAGTGCTCTCTGCACTTGTTCTGGGTGAACATAGTTTTTCCACCCAATGTTTCTGGAATTCATTCTTTATTTCAGATACTATGTATTCAGATATTTCTTTTTTAATTTGGGGAATTACTTCTTGTTTTATTTCCTCTATAGCTTTCTGCTGTTGTTCCTTGGCTGCTGTATCTGTCAGTTCATTCATTGCAGCTGAACTAGTGTACTCTGCCCTTCCTGATGGACTCGAGGTCTGGGACTATATTTTTGCCCTTCTCTTTGTCATTTTGTATAGCACTGACCTTTGACCTTTGGTGTAGAGCTTTGGTGCAGCTATAACCTTAGCTTGTTATGTGATTCGGGTGCCAGTCTATTAAGTTTGAGATTTTCCAGGTATGTCTATCCTGGATCTAGCTGTTGTGTTCAGTTCCTTTTTTACTGCAGCTCCTTTGGTTCCCCTCTGTTGGTTCCTGGGGTCAGCCCTCCTGTGTCAGGCAGGTCGTTCCCCAGGTGGGTGGGCCTGGGCTTTGGTGGGTCTTCTGGGCTCACAAAAAGGATAGTGGATGATCTTATTCACTGAGTAGGCTGTACTGGGTCGGCCAGCCTGTGCTGAGTCTGGGTCTACAGGCCGTTACCTGAGAAGGCTGGGAAAGGTCCCTCTGGTGCAGTGGGCCTGGAGCTGTCACCGGGCCATGGGGGTGGGGGGCAGGTAATCCCTGGGAAATGTCTCTCGGGCACGGCGGGCCTGGAGTTCTATACTCACTGAACTTTGATGCCCAGAGTATCAGGGAAATTCCCACTCGTTCAGCGAGCTTTAGGGCAGGGGTTCCGGGGAGGTGCTAGTGAGTGGGTTCTGAGGTTTCAGGCCAGTCACTGGCTTGGAGGGGTTGGGGGCAGGGATCCGCCTAGCGGGCATTGGAAGAAGTCAATGGCTCTCCCTCAGACTCACCACAGGCTCACTGATCTGGGAAGCCTGGTGAGTCATGCAAATTCCCACTCGCTGGGAGAGTTTGGGGCAGGATCCAGGAGGCTGCTGGAGTCAGCCGCTGTCTCAGGCCGGTCTCCTCCTAGGAGGCGTGGGCAGGATCATGTAGGCTGCTGGAGTGGGTCACGCTCTCTCGGGATGTCTCTGGGGCTGGGCAGGCGTAGGTGGGATCAAGGATGATGGTGGAGTCAGCCACGCTGTCTCGGGCCGGGAAACATTGATTTTTAAAGTAACCAACAGGAGAACATAATCAGAAATACATTTTTAAAATGTATTTTTTGCAAAAGTGTATTGAGAGCCTAGCCAAATAGCTAAGTGATTAAAGCATCCGCTTAGGGTTCCATCCCTGCGCCTGCTGCTCCACCTTTGCCCCTGCAGCGTGCTGAGTTGTCCATTGAGTCTGGGCTTTGTGGCATGTGCCTGTAAAGCCTGCTCTTGAGATGCTATAAACAGGAGGATTACTGTGAGTCCAGGCTATGCAGTTAGACCCTGGACACCCTGTACACCCTGTCCTAATTACAAAAAAAAAAGAATATTGAAGATGCCTGTTTTTCTAAAACATAATTATTTATGTTCTAATGCACTTGATAAATTATTATTTACAGGCAAAAGTGACTGAAATCATATTTGTTTATCAAAGCAGGCAAATACGTATTTCTTTAATTTACTATCATTAAAATATTATATATTTATAGAGGAAAACAGGAAGAAATGCAATGGCTTCTAACCACTAATCTTCTGAAATTGCCAGTATTTGAAAAGTGAATATAGTATTTCGCAAGTGTTAATTAAAATGTTTCCTTTAAAGGAAAAGGACTTAGCTGTTTTTATTTTAATAAAATTTAATGTGTTTGTACATAAGATATGTGTACACAACACGCGGCTGTATCTTTTAAGCATCTCCAGGACTGATGATGCTTCTCATCCCAAGTTTACTCTAGGACCACAGTGCTGAACATTTTCTTCCAAACTGAGTAAGGAATACAGAAAGATCTCGCATCAGATTTTTCCTTATTATTAGTTGGTAATGATCTTGGTAATGGTGAAATGACTCTCAGGTAAACACATTTCAAATTAGAGATTAAAACTATAATCTATTTTATATGACTGTCTTTGTATGTACATTGCATTAAACACAGTGTTAACTGCTCATGGTTTTCATGACTATAAGTGACAATGAAACTAGGTATGCAAGCTAGTCTTAATAAAGGACAGGAAAAATTACGTTTTTTCCATTATCATTTAATTTTATCTCCAGACATTCAAAGCTCTCTTATCATCAGAGATAAATATCTAGGATGCAAAAACACAAAACAGTTACTTAGTACACTGTATCTTGGTCCACTTGTGCTACTAAAACACAATAGAAATACTAATTTATGAATGAAATACATTTATTTCTCACATTTGTGATGTGATCCTTGTCATATGTCAACTTGACTTGAGGAAGATCAACTTTGCAGATTTATTGGAGTTCTGAGTGGGTCTGTAATGATTAACACATAGGTTACAATCTAAGGACTGGAGACCCTTACAGGGCGTGAGAGGCACCAATGTGTATCCCTGATAAGAGTATGAAGGGAAGAAGGATGTCTGCCCTTTGTTTCTTTGGCAAAGGTCTGGTCCTCCCCTTTGCTGGAGATTGTGCTCCACTTTCCTCAGGCTTCTAGGACACTCTTCAGTCTTCTAGTGCATACCTTAAGGCCTTCTGCCACAGATTGCTACAGGAAGCCGGATCTCTGGCTCCTCTGTGTGACCACTTATTTCAATTTATTCACCTCTGATTCTACAGATGGCTACTGAGATCCTCCCCCTTCTGATGCCATGCAGCTACCCAATAAACCCTTTGTATGAGTGCATGCACATATGCTGCATGAATCTCTCCCTCTGGAAAACCATAACTATTAAACTAGGAAACTTGGAACATTTAAGATTAAGGCCTGCAGTCTTGGTATGTGGTAAAAGCACTCTGGTTCTGAGTTGTTGCCTCATTTCTCTGTTTTCACATGCAGAAGACAGCGAAAAAACAGCCTGTGGAAAGTCTGATATAACGGCCTTAGTCTCTCATAAGAAAAAATCCCTCATTATATATCCACCTTCTTTTTTAAAAAAATTCATTTTAATGAGAAAAAAGATAGAATAGTGATAAAAGTTTAATACAGGTTAGTGAAACATTTACAGTAATTAATACACTACATAGTATTAGTATTGCCTTCATAGCAATAATTCAGAGGACTAGATGCTGACATGATACCTTGTCTAAACAATATAAGTACAAAATTTTATTGTCAGTGAATTAAGAAAAACTAGCTGTATATATATCTTAACTCTCTTGTGTATACAAATATATATATATATATATATATATATATATATATATATATATATTTCCTTCCCACCTTTTTATTCACACTAAAACTGTCCTTTATTTATACTTTTGTGAAGTTAGTAACACATGATACTAGATTGCCTAGCAAACCTTAACTAGACAGGATGTTTATCTCAGGAGTGAGGTAGCCTGTTTGCTTAAGGGAATGGCTAAGTCCCTGCTTCATATATTTGATCCGTTTCCTAGCTTCTTGCCTCCCAACATAACCTCCTTTTCTGTTTTGTTTTTTCAGAGATGGGTGTTCCACTGCAGTTAGAGAAGTTGTATTTAGGGAAGTCTTTAAAGGAC
This sequence comes from Ctenomys sociabilis, assembly GCA_004027165.1. NCBI lineage: Eukaryota > Metazoa > Chordata > Mammalia > Rodentia > Ctenomyidae > Ctenomys > Ctenomys sociabilis. The sequence goes on from PVKA01039881.1 coordinate 6,728, forward strand.
CTTTTCATACTTGAAACCAGTCTAAAGGTTGTAGCTGCTTGAATTCAGCAAAATAACACAATATAATCATATATATATATATATATATATATATATATATATATATATATATATATATATTCACCTTCTGAAGTTGTTACTTCTTCATACTCTGACTTTGTGGATTATATCTAAACATGAATTTTTGAGATAGCACATACCTTAAAATCATTGCACAGTGTAATTTACAATACTCACACAATGGAGAATTAATGTATTTTGTTTCTTAGGAAAAGCTAAACAACGTTACTTTACCAAGTGTTCACCTTGTTCTTCTATTTGAATAGCTAAGAATACAAAGCAAACACTTTGTCTAAGCCTTCCTGAGCTGTTATTTTGGTTTTTGAAATGTAGATCACTCAAAATTTTCAATCTTCTTTTGGTAGCCCACCGAGAGAGAATGAATAGCCTGAGACACCAGGCCGTCTCCCGCAACTGCCCGGTTCCTGCCCCCAAGCGAGCGACCAGTCAGAGACCTCAGGATCCACTCGCCGGCAACTCCCTGGAGCCTCTGACCCAAAGCCCACCAAGTGAGTAGGAATATCCATGACTTCCTGGGCATCCAAGTTCGGTGAGTGTGTGGCAAGTCTGAGAAGCCTTTGGCTTTTCCCTGCATGCTCTGCGCCATGTAGAACCTCAGGCTCCAAGATACACTAGCCAGAGACATGCCTGAGACACCCCAGACGTACCTGCCTGGAAACTCCTCGGAGCCCCTGTCCCCAAGCCTGTCACAGGAGCAAGAAATTGTGATAACTCTCTTGGCAGTTGATCCACCCTGGCCTGCCCTGGTGAGTGTGAGGGAGAGCTTCTGCAACACCAAGTGCTCCGCTGACCAGCGACCCAACAGAGGGGAACCACAGGAGCTGCATCAAAATGGAGCTGAATACAACAGCTAGATCCAGGGCAGGCAATCTGGATAATATCAAACTTAATAGACTGGCACCCGAATCTCATTACACGCTAAGGATATAGCTGCACCAAAGCTCTACACCAAAGGTCAGAGGTCACTGCTACACAAAATGACAAAGCCAAGGAGAAAAATGCAATCTCATGTATCAAGTCCACCAATAAGTGCAGAGGACACTAGCTCAGCTGAAATGAATGAATTAACAGAGGTGGTAGTAAAGGAAGAAGAGCAGAAAGGTATAGAGGAACTCAGACCAGAATTAATACTAGAAATAAAAAAAAGAAATTGAATACATAGCATCTAAAGTAATGAATCAAATCCAGAAACATCTGGGGGAAAACCAATACTCATCCAGAGCAAGTTCAGAGAACACTATTCCACCTGAAATGTATGAATTAACAGTGTCGGAAGCAAAGAAACAATAGCAGAAAGGTCATCAGGAACTCAAAGCAGAAATAATTTCTGAAATCAAAAAATAATTCTTTGAAATCATAGCATCTGAAATACAGAGACAATTCTGAAAATATACAGAGGAAACCCATTTTGGAAGAAACTCTGCAGAAAAAGAATTGATACCTACCTCTAAAGAAGACATGGATAAAAAAGATAAAGGAGATCAGAAATATGACACATTCATGGAATGAGCAATACAGAAAAGAAATAGAACACATGAAGCAGAGTCAAAGGGATATTCAAAAGCGAAAAAATATCAATCATGAATCTAAAAACCCACTTGAGTGAAAGCCAAGACAGAGTTTCAGATCTTGAGGACATTGGTGCAGCTATTGAAAAGGTGAGAAAGGATCTGTTAAAAATGAGGTTGCAAGAAAAAATAATCCATCACCTGCAAAATGACGCTAAGATGAACAATGTGAAATTAATTGGCATCAATGAGAATGAAGGAGTCAATACAAATGATATAAAAACAATATGGGCAGAAGTAATCACAGAAAACTTCCCAAATATGTGGAAACAAACCAACATTCAGGTCACTGAAGCATACAGAGCACCAAATAATTTCAACCCAACTAAAACCACAAAGAGACATGTAATAGTCAAGATCCTAGAAATCCAAAACAAGAATAATATACTAAAAGCTGCTAGAGAGAAGAAGCAGATCACATTCAAAGGAAAATTCATCAGAATTATAGCCAACTTCTGTACACAAACCATGAAGGCAAGGAGAGCATGGAGCAGAGTTCTTCAAGTCCTCTATGAAAAAAATTCCAGCTCAGACTATAACACTCTGCAAAACTCTCTTTCAAGTTTGCTGGAGAATTGAAATACTTCCATGACAAAGAACAACTAAACAATTTCATGACAACAAAGCCATTCCTACAAAGGCTACTGAAAGATGTCCTAGAGAAGGACCACAATGAAAAGAACTCCACAAATGAGAACGGAAAGAACACACTAAACAGGACAGACAATTAAACACAGGGTGCAAAGGAGTAAACAAGAGCAGGTAAATATGACAAACATCATTCACCACATTTCAATTATAACCATCAATGTAAATGGACTCAATTCATTAATTAAGAGAAATAGACTGGCACAGTGGATTAGGAAACAAAATCCAACAATATACAAGAAACACACTTAACTCAAAAGGACATTCATAGCCTCAGAGTGAAAGAATAGAAAAAATACTACATACCTCAGCATCTCAGAATAAAGCACATGTAGCAAATCTGTTCTCAGACACTCTAAATAAACTTCAAACCAAAAATGATCAAACAACACAAAGAAGGCCACTATACATTGGTTAGGGGAAAAATTCAAAAACAAGAGGTAACACTCAAAAATATCCATGCACCAAACACAGGAGCACCCAACTATGTAAGACAAATCTTAATGGACATGAAAAACATAATATCTAAGACCAAAACCTTAACAGGAGACCTTAACACCCTCTCATCTCAAAAAGATAGATCAACCAGAAAAAAGTTAGCAAGGAAGTAGCAGAACTGAACCAGAGCTTGGAACAAATGGACCTGGTGGACATATAAAGAGTGTTCCACCCAATCACAGCTGAATACACATTTTTTTCAGCTGCACATGTTTATTTTCCAGACTAGATCACATATTAGTCCAGAGGTCATGCTTAAGTATATGCAAGAAAACAGAAATTATCCCATGCATACTATCTGATCACAGTGCAATGAAACAGGAAGTAAATGACGAAAGAAACCAGCAAAACCCACTAAATTCATGAAAATTAAATACCACCCTACTCAGCAATCAATGGGTCACAGAAGATATTAAAGAAGAAATTCAACAATATCTACAATTCAGTGAAAATTCACGCACAAACTACCGGAATATATGGGATGCGATGAAAGCAGTTTTTAGAGGTAAAATCATAGCTATGAACTCACACATTAGGAAAACAGAACAGGAACAAATAAACACCCTGGTGTTATACCTCCGACATCTAGAAAAAGAAGAGCAAACAAAACCCAGAGCGCCAAGACGGAAAGAAATCATACAGATTAGAGCAGAAATTAATTCAATTGAGATGAAGAAAACAGTTCAAAGAATCCACATATCAAAAAGTTGGATCTTTGAAAGACTAAATAAAGTTGATAAGCCTCTAGTCAACTTCGTCAAAGAGGAAAGAAAAATTCAAATACATGCAATAAGGAATGAAAAGGGTGAAATCACCGCAGACCCAGCAGAAATTCAGAAGATTATCAATAGCTAGTTTGACAATCTTTACACTAGCAGAAAAGAAGACACAATTGAAATGGACAAATTCCTCGAAAGGTACAAATTACCACAACTGAACCAAGAAGATAAAACAACTCTCAGTAGGCCAATAATAGCCAACAAAATACAAAATGTAATAAAAAGCTTGCGAACAAAGAAAAGTCCAGATCCTGATGGATTCACAGTTGAATTCTATAAGAAATTTACAAGAAGATATATAATTCCTACACTCCACAAACTCTTCTTGAAACTGAAAAGGAAACAGTTCTCCCAAAATATTTCCTGGAGACAAGTATTATACAGATACCAAAACCAGGGAAACGCACAACTAAAAAGGAGAACTATAGGCCAATCTCCCTCATGAACAGAGATGCAAAAATCCTCAATAAAATCCTAGCAAACAGAATACAGCAAATCATCAAGAAGATCACACACCAGGAACAGGTAGAATTCATCCCAGTGATGCAATGATGTTTCAATATTTGAAAATCTATAAATGTAATACATTGTGTTAATAGACTGAAAGCTAAAAACCACATGATCATCTCAATTGATGCAGAGAAAGCTTTTGACAAAGTCCAACACGCATTCATCTTCAAAGTCCTACAGAAAATTGGAATAGATGGACTCTATCTTAACTTGACAAAAGCCATCTATGACAGCCCAAAAGCTAATATTATCCTAAATGGATAAAAATGAAATCCTTTACACTTAAATCATGTACAAGACAAGGATGTCCTCTATCACCTCTCCTGTTCAATATAGATTTGGAATCATTAGCAATAGCCATTAGAAAAGAGGTTGAAATAAAAGGAATAAGAATAAGTAAACAAAAGTTAAATTATCACTATTTGCGGATGACATGATACTTTACCTGGAAGACCCAAAAAATTCCACCAAAGAACTACTAGAATTGATACAAAAATTCAGTAGCACAGCAGGATACAAAGTCAATACTCAAGAGTTCATAACGTCCCTCTACACAGATAACAAACACACTGAGAGGGAAACAATTGAAACAATACCTTTTCCAATAGCACCGCTGAAAATGAAATATTTTGGAATTCACTTAACCCAGGAAATCAAAGATCTTTTCAGAGAAGATTACAACACCCTAAGAAAAGAGATTATAGAGGATTTCAGAAAATGGAAAGATATTCCATGCTCTTGGATAGGAAGAACCAACATCATGAAGATGGCCATACTCTGAAAATTGTGGTACAGATTTAATGCAATCCCTATCAAACTGCCACCAACATACCTCCCAGACCTAGAGAAATTGTTCCTAAAATTTATTTGGAACCACAAAAGACCTAGAATAGTAACAGTAATCTTGGCCAATAAAGACAAGGCAGGAGGCATCACAATTCCTGGCTTGAAATTATACTACAAAGTCAATGTGATAAAATCAACATGGTATCGGCAACTAAATAGACCTAAGGATCAATAAAATAGATTAGAAGATGCAGAGGTATCTGCAAACACATTCAGCCACCTGATGTTTGATAAAGGGGCCAAACAAACTGGCTGGAAGAAAGATAGCCTCTTTACCAAATGGTGCTGGAAAACATGGCTTTCTACATGCAGAAAACGAAAACTTGACACAGCTCTATCACCATGCACTAAGTTAAAGTTAAAATGGATTAAAGATCTAAACATTAAAACAGAAACACTCAATCTCCTGGAAGTAAAAGTAGGAGGAACTCTTGAAGACATAGGGGTAGGTAAAGAGTTTACCAACAAACATGTATTTGCAGGGGAAACACTTGAAAGAATCAACAACTGGGATCAACTCTTCTTCAGGAGCTTCTGCACATCAAAAGAAACTGTCAACAAAGGGAAAAGACAACACACAAATTCTGAAAAAATCCTCACTAATAAACAATCAGAGAAAAGTCTGCTTTCTATAATATATAAAGAACTAAGATATATTAGGGCCCTCAAATTTAAAGACCTAATTCAGAAATGGACATTTGGTATGAATTCACACTTCTCAGAGGACAAAGTTAAAGAAGCAACTAAACGTGAAAAAATGCTCCACATCACTAGTCATCCATGAAATGCAAATAAAAACAGCACTGAGATACCATCTCACCTCAGAAAGAATGGCTATCATAAGGAAATCAACCAACAACAAATGTTGGAGAAGTTATGGGGAAAAGGGAACACTTCTCCACTGCTGGTGGGAATGTAGACTGGTACAACCGTTGTGGAGATCAGTGTGCAGACTCCTCAAAAGAGTAGGACTGGGAATCCCATTCAAGCTGGCTATCCCCCTACTGGGCATTTTCCCAGAGGACCTGAAAACATATCATAGTGATATCTGTGTACCTATGTTCATAGCAGCACAATTTGTGATAGCAAAATCTTGGAAACAACCAAGATGTCTGTCAAATGAGGAATGGTTGAAGAAGATGTGGTATTTGTATATAATAGAGTATTGCTCAGCTATAAAAAATGATAAACTTGAAGCATTTATATTGAAGTGGATGCCACTTGAACATATACTCATAAGTGAAATAAACCAGACACACATGTGCAAATATTGTAGAGTCTCCCATGTATAAGAAGTCAAGAGAAGAAATACAAATGAAATGTACAACAATAACTAAAAAGAATTTAGTTACATAGACCAAAATGAATGGCTTATGCTGCAAGGTACTAATCAGCTTTTCTTCTGGATGATTAACAACCCACTTTCACAGATCAAATTTTCAAAATAGAAGAGCCGGAATATCAGCTAACATTTTGGCCTTAGCCTTTCAAGGTCAGTGAAGTCTCAGGACACAGGAGAGCCTATATCTAACATCATGAAACTCAGTTATGCCCCAAATTTTCTGATTAAGGAGCTATGGAGCTACAGAGGAAAGAGACTGATGAGGTACATTGTGCCTAGAGAGAGTCACATGGAGAGAAAACTTTCTCTCAGGCTCTCACAGAGAGCACTGGTTGAGCATTGGCCATGACTCATCCACATGGTTGACTCAGACAAAGGATCTACAGAGTAAGCTACAGGATTACAAGATAAACCCTGTGGGGATTTCACTGACCTCATCAGAAACAAAAGCTACATCTTTTGGTATATAGGTCTTGCTCTGTCTTGGTCTTAACCATCCATCAGAAAAGTACAAAAATGAGGTATATAATGCGGGGCCATAATAATAAGGTGAGCTGTAAATGGCTATAGTCAACAACTTCTTCAGATAACTCACTACTACTGTGGAATGCTGGACTCTGTTGGATTGTGTTGCCAAGTTCAGGTACCTATAGTGGTTTGATGACAATGCAGTGGCCATCTTTTATAGGTCTAGACAAAAAAAGGGGGATACAACAGAAGAACCATGATGTGTGTGTATAAACATTACAGTTAGGATATATGTGCTATGCATATGCATAATTCTATGAGAAGCAAGATTTGCACCAATAGTGGTTGGACAATATATTATATTGGCTTCTAGTACTGTCGACCATCACTAGGAAGATAACAAGGTAGAAAGTATTAATTATTGAATCTGTGATATAATCCAGCTGTAAAAAATAAATATACATCTACACTTTCTTAATTCCCTGATTAGATACAATACCAAAACATGATGAAAAGTTTGCAATGTATTAATTTATTGAATCTGTCCTGTTAATTTGTCTTGAAACTGTCTCATTGCTATTTGTTCTTCAATAAAAGAAAGAATATTCCTTTATTATGGAGTATTGTACAAGCATCACTTGATATGAGACATGCTTATCTTTTTGAAATCCTCATAGCTTTGGTCATTTATGCAAATAAATTTGTCCTTATTAAGTTTTTTCTGGTTGTTTATTTATAGTCATTCAAATTAAACAAGAGTTAACATTCTGAAGAGCATTTACTTCTTTTTATTTTTCTTTTTGATTCAAGGAATCAAACTCAGGACCTTGAGCTTGTCAGTCAGAAGGCTGTGCCACTGAGATATGTATTTCTGGCCCCATTTATTTCTCTTTCTTCTTAAATCCATTTATATTGAATTTTCACTTCTAGCATTATTACTTTTAGTATATTTGCTCTCCACTCATCTGTGTTGGCCAGTACCCTTCCAAAGACAAATTTATAAAATATCACGTGGCCTATCTATGAGAGAGCAGAGTAATATCAGTACACGTTTTGCTTTTATTATAGGAACTGAATAACAAATGACAATGATTACTATTATACATACATTTAAAGAAATAACCTCGCTGCTCAATAATAATCATGAGAATCTGTTGTTTATGTAATTTGTGGACTGAAGAACCAGTAATAAAATTTATAATGTATACAATTATAATTAATAGGTTGCAGTAATTGAAGTTTGAACTTCAACCGATATTGAAGGATCGTTTTTTGTTTTTGGGGGTTTTTTTTGGCAGAACAAGGGATTGAACTGAGACACTTGAGCTTGCCAGGAAGCACTTATTCTCCTGAGCCATCTCCCAGCCCCGAAAAATTGATTTTATCTAACTACATCATGTCAGAGGCTGCTCGACCTGCGCATGGCGACACACTCCTCCTACCTATCCCACAGTGGCCGTGCCCACTCACTGCCTGTACAGAATGGTGAAAGAAAGGATTTATTGCAGTGTTTTGGGGGTCAAGCCCAAGGCTACCCAAGAAGAACTAAAGAAGGCTTATAGGAAACCGGCTTCGAAGTAACATCCAGATAAGAATCCAAATGAAGAAAGAAAAATCCACTGAATATGAAAGGAACTAAATGACCATGAATTTTTCTACTACACAATTAAATACGTCATCTTTGCTATATCTTGGTATACATGGTATTTAAAAGAATTCAGAATTGAAGTTGGCTTATAGAGATTTAAGGAAAACTTCTCCCATTCAATGTAACAAAAACAAACTAGGTAATGTAATGTGAAAAAAGTACTTATTTCCAATGTGCTGAATGTATTTCCAAATGCATAGCACTGTTTGTGCAGCCCATTTTGTTGGTCGTCTATCCGGGAATGGTCAGAGAATCTCTGATGCCTTGAACTTCACAGAACCAGTGAATTTTGATGTGTGATCAGAACAAACCGTGAGTGTTTAAGCTTACTAACATTCTCACTCTAATTGATACAGGCAAGTTCTAAATTTCAACTCGTCATAAATGAGTACTTTCTTCTGTGTACTTTTCATTTGTGTATTATTCATAAAGTATGGAACTGTAAAGTAATTTAATAGGCAAACCTATTCATTCACTAGTTTTTAAAAATTCCTAAGGAAAGCAAAACCTTCCCAAACTAAAACCTTTACATGTTACACTAAATAGGAATTGACATTTACGTATGAATTTAATTTTAGAAATCTAAATTTGGTATGAATAACAAACAAGTAAATAAATACCAGAGCCTTCATCTCTAACACCTGAAGTTTTTAAATTCTCCAGAAATATAATATTTTTTATGATGTTTTGTACCTTCTTTCTACCCTTTCTTCCTCCCTCTCTTACTTTTGCTCCATAAAACTTGTAGGTAATAAATGGACAGTTGTAAGAACCTGCAAGAAGAAATAAAACCTGAAAGGTATGAAAGATATCATAAAACAGAAAGAATAGAACTTGAGGATTAAGCAACATTAGGAGAGAAGGGAGAAAAGATAGTAAAAAGGTCAGGAGAAAATATGCAAGTATATATACAGGATGGTTGAGGTGATTGCATTAAAAATCTCCATCAGTTTTTTTTTAAATAGCAATTAATGTGTAGAATTTTCACCTTGATTAACTCTGTATGCTCATACCTGCAATCTAAGCAACTGCATCAAGGACAGCAATGTGTAATACAAAAACGGTGCTTGAATACCTGTCATCTTGGTCTTGTACAAATGTACCATTTCTAATGTCATGTCAATTATTATGATACTCTCTTTAAAACAGATTTTTATTCCTTGGATAGTATAATCAACATAAGCATAGTAAGCTGAAGTATGCTCATGTTGGTTATACTATCCAGGGAACAGAGGACACCTTTTTATTTTCTGATTTCTGTTTTCTGAGTACTGCAGATTTTTCTGTGGAGATATTTCACTTGTTTAGTTAGATTAATTCCTAAGTACTAACTTTTTGGGGGCTAATGTAAATTTTTCCTAAATTTTTCTCAGCCAACTTATTATTGGTATACAGGAACACTGTTGATTTTGGTGACATATGACTACAATCTCAACACTGGGGAGGCTGAGACAGGAGAATCACTGAGTCTAAGCTGCATAAAGAGACCCTGTTCCAAATAAAAAAGAAAAGAAAATATTAAAATGCAGAAAAAAACCCCAGATTTTTAAGAAAGGTTAAAAAAAGAGGCAATAACAAAAATTTAAGGTTTCTTGAAAGCAAGCAGAAATATACAACCATATGTGCAAGCTTGTGTAACTATATCTGTTAATCTGTGCAACAGATTTGATGATAAAAATAGATAATATATCAACCATTGTTAATCAGCTATTCTCTGCTTGAAAATCTGTACCATACATATTGTTATATGTTACCCTGTGTCTGTCTTTGTTTCTGATTTTTGTTCTGGCTTTTGTTTTTACTTTTCAAAATAAAATTACATTTAAAAAATAAGTAAATGAACAGAACAATAAGGAAGTACACATCTGAAAATGTACATGGAATTTTATGACTTTAAATCTGAGTAACTGGGGATTCTGTCTTTATGCCAGGATTAGTACTTTATTTTGAGTATTGACTTGGTAAACATTTCTTGAAGAGCAGAAAAATTGAGAATTTACCAAAACCAGGACAAGTCCTGTATTCCAAAGTTTAGGAATTATGTATTCTTCTCTCTTTTGACACTCTGCTTGATAAAACTCTAATTCTGTGTCAAAAGATAACAGAAAGTTCTACCTTTTAAAACTAGAACAGTCTTTTTGCGTATTACAGTACCAAATTATTTTGAGCATTGACTTTTAATTTCTTATATCACTTCACTTCATGATATTTGAATTATAGTTATAGAATATAGATAGTTTTATTGTGCTTAAAATTGAAACTTCTAGGCCAGATGGAGAGGAACTTTCTATAATCCCAGAACTTAGGAATTTAAACCCAGGCTGGCCTACATAGTGAGATATTATTTCAAAATGCAAAATAAGACAAAAATCAAAAGTACATCTAAATAGAATACACAAATCTTCAATATTATTCATCTGTAATTCGTAAATTTAAACAAATTTAAAGACATTTCAATTTTGTTCTTTTAACAGTGTCCCTTTATAGTGATAGAAAGTGAATAATTTTATTTTTAAATCATAGTAATCTTTCACTAAAGATGATACATACACTAATTAGAAGAATTTTTTGTTAATGAACATATCCTCATTCTTAAGATGCCATTTGTATTATAATCTATTTTCAAATGCAGCAATAACATTTTGGCTTATGTAAGCTTCTCATCTAGAGTTACATTTAACCCTTAAATTATGCTTTGAGACAGATGTGGTGGTACACACCTGTAATCCCAGGTCTTGGGAGGTTGAGGCAGAAGGATCATTCGAAAAGTTCAAGACTAGCCTGGACTGCAGAGAGAGATCCTGTCTCAGAAAGACAACAAACATGAGTATGCATTGCCTTTATGCTGATGTTAGTACTTCTTAGTAAGTCCTCATGTGAATTCAGAAATTCCTTCCACTTGCTCTCATATCATCTCTGTGCCCGAAAAACAGTACTAACAAACCTCCAGGGACAGGAGACTAATACATACAAAATTCTTGACTTTCAAATAAGGAATCGGATGAGATAATTAGATAGTCATTGGACACCAGACTATCTGAAAATAACTGCATGCTTGCAAATAAACGGTAGTTTCATGACTTAGTATCTTTGAGGTCATGGCCAACTTCCTACCTTATCAACGCTTGGATCTTTTGCTTGTAAGTTATAATTATAACTTTCTTTTCACCTTCCTGTTCCAGGCTCTTGGCTGCTGTGGTTTATAGTGCAGTTATGGCCAACTCCAAGAATCATACCATGTACAACCAGTCCCGAAAATGGAACAGAAATGGCATCAAGAAACCTCAGTCACAAAGATACGAATCTCTGAAGGGGATAGATTCCAAGTTCCTTAGGAACATGTATTTTGCCAAGAAGCACAACAAGAAGGGCTTCAAGAAGATTCAAGCAAACAATGCCAAGACCATGAGTGCACGTGCCGAGGCTCATCAAGCCCAGGGAGGTCAAGCCCAAGCTCATCCCAAAGGGAGTAAAGTGCAGGCTCGCTCCACTTGCCTAGATTGCCCACCCCAAGCTTGGACAACATATCTGTGTTTGCATTGCCAAGGTTTGCAGCCCTTACCAGCCAAAGGATCCAGCCAAGGCCCAGGCTTCAACTTCTGTTCCAGCCAAGGCCCAGGCTCCAACTTCTGCTCCACCACAAGGTCCCAAATGTGCCCAGGCCTCCACGAAGGCTCCACAGTAAAAGCCTGCTGATATGATTGGTGTGACCCCTGGGGTGCCATCTGTGAGGCTGGTGTCCTCCTGTGCTCTTTGTACAAATAAACCTGAGGCAGGAGAAAAAACTTATAAGTGATTGCAACACCTACACAGGAATTTAAAGCGATGATTAAAAAATGTTCTTCATTTGCATTTCACGAATGGCTAGCGATGTGGAGCATTTTTTCATATATTTGTTCACTTCTTTAATTTCGTCCTCTGAGAAGTGTGTATTCATCTCAGATGCCCATTTCTGAATTGGGTCTTTAAATTTGAGGGCCCTGTTATATCTTAGTTCTTTATAAATTCTAGACAGTAGACCTCTGTCTTATTGCTTATTAGTTA
>PVKA01039883.1:0-19144 GCA_004027165.1 Ctenomys sociabilis
CTCTCTCTCTCTCTCTCTCTCTCTCTCTCTCTCTCTCTCTCTCTCTCTCTCTCTCTCTCTCTCTCTCTCTCTCTCTCTCTCTCTCTCTATTGCAAGAGGGGCAACAAGTAACCATGGGTGAACTAGTCTGCCTGGAATGCACCTGGTACATTAAGGAAAGGTGATCAAACAGAAGTTAGGAGAACTAATTTAATACAAATACTCAATTTTTTATCTGTTTAGCTATACAGTCATAATGCTTGCTCTTATGGTCTAATACAAACATGTTAGTTACAAAAGTTGTCAATTGCTAAATCTCACTACCCAATATTAGTATTGCTGATCATAGAACAATAAATTTCAAAACTGTAACTGCCTTAACAACTTAATCTCTCTTGGGTAATAATATCAGTATGTGCTAAGGTAATACCTGCACAAAAATGCTGTACCAAAGTTCAGAGGATGGTGCTAAACAAAATGACAAAGACAAGGAGACAGATGTATTCTCAGGTGCCCACCACACACAGAACAAATGCAGGAGACATTTGCATAGAAGAAATTGGAAGTTGAATAGCATCTGACGTAAAGAAACACCTACAGAAAGCTATAAAGGAAATGAGACCAGAAATAAGCTCTGAAGTAAGAACAATAGAAATGATAACTATAATGAAAGAATTACTAAGTGCTTCTAAAGAAGATACTGATAAAAATAAAGAAAAATAGAAAAATGATGGAATCCTTGAATGAGCAATATAGGAAAGAAATAGAATGCGGGAAGCAGATTCAAAGAGATATAGAGGAAATTAAAATCTTAAATCACAAGGTGGCAAAACTGTTAGAATAAAAGTGAAGATAGATTATCAGACCTTGAAGACACCATTGCAGCTAGTGAAAAGGAAAAACAAATCTCTTAACAACTGGGATGCAGGAAAAAAATAATTCAGCACCTGCAAGACAATGCAAAGATGAAAATAGTAAGACAAGTAGGCATCAATGAGAAAGGAGGAGTCAATAAAAATGACATAAAAAGGATGTGTAAAGAAATAATAGCAGAAATCTTTCTAAATATGGGGAAACAATTTGACATCTGACATTCTGTTGACCAAAGTACATAGAACTCCAAATAACATCAACTCACTCAATCAAAACCACACCGAAGATATAATAATCAAAATCCCAGAAATCCAGCACAAGAACAATGTAGTAAAAGCAGCTAAAGAAATTGAGCATATGTAAAGGAAAAAACATCAGAATAATGGCAGATTTATCTTCATAAACCAGCAAGTCAAGAAAAGCATGGAGAAAAGTACTTCAATTTTTTGAGAAAAAAAATTCCAATACAGAGTGTTATACCCTGCAAAACATTCTTTCAAATTTAATGGACAAATAAAGTACTTCCATGAGAAGGAATAACTGAAGAATTTTGTGATAAAGCCAACCCTACACAGACTATTAAAAGTATTCTAGAGAGGGACTGAAATGACTACAACTCCACAAATGAGAAAGGAAAAACTCACCAAACAGAGCAAACACCAGCAGGAAAACAACATGTCAAACATAAAACAATACATCTCAGTTATAGCCATCAGTGTAAATGGACTCAATTCACCACTTAGACTGGCAGAGTGTATTAGGAAGCAGAATTCAACAATATGCTGTATACAAGAAACACACTTAACTCATAAAGAAATTCACAGGTTCAGGGCAAATCGGATTGCTCAGCAGACAAGCGCCTCTTTCTGCAGAGCACAGGGGCCTGCCATCCACTGTGGTTTGATGCCTGATGTGCTGGGCATGGTGGCACATCTGGGCCATCCCAGTGCTTGGGAGGCTAAAAACAGGAGAATCATTATGAGCCTCAGCTACATAAGGAGATCCTGTAGATCCTGTAGAACTTGTCCTAAATTTATTTTTAAAAATTTACAGACTGAAAGTCAAAGGATGGAAAACAATACTGCATGCTCCAGGACCTCAGAAAAAGGCAGGGGTAGCTAGCAATCCTATTAGCAGACTATCGGAATTTCAAACAAAGAATGATCAAACAAAATAAAGAAGGCCACTGTACACTAATTAGTGGAAAAATAGAGGAAGAGGTAGCACTCATAAAGATGTACCAAAGATGGGAGGACCCAGCAATGTAAAACAAGTCTTAAAGGACATAAAAATCCAATATCCAATACCACAATGCTAACAGGAGACCTTAACACCCACTTACACCAAAAAGATAGGTCAAACAGATGAAATATTAACAAAATGTTACCACAACTGAATAAGAACATACGTATTTAGTGAACATATACAGAGTGGTCCACCTTACCATATTGGAATACACATTCTTTTCAGCTGCACATGGGACATTTTCTAAAATAGACTACATACTAGTCCACAGGTCATACTTAAGTATATGCAGGATAACAGGAAATATCCCATGCATATTATCTGACCAGAGTGGAAACTGGAAATAAATGACAAAAGAAACAACAAAAAAACAACAAATACATGGAAATTAAGTAACACCTCCTAGCAACTAATGGGTTGCAGATTAAATTAAACAAGAAATTCCATAAGATCTACAATTCAATGAAAATTCAAGCACAACTTCTTGGAATTTGTGGAATACAATGAAAGCAGTTCTGAGGAAGTCATTTATAGTTGTGAACTCACATTGAGAATACAGAAAAGGAGGGCCAGGGAGATGGCTCAGTGGAATAAGCACTTCTCCGGCAAGTGCAAGGGCCTGAGTTCAATCCCTGGTTTCACCAAAAAAAATACAGAAAAGGAACAAATATAAACCCTAATGCTGCACCATAAGCCTCTAGAAAAAGAAGAACAAATCATGCACAAAGCCCAAGCATAGGAGGAAATTATAAAGATTAGAGAAGAAATTAATGCAGTTGAGACTCAGAAAGCAATACGTAGAATCAATAAATCAGAAAGATCATTCTTTGAAAGATTAAATGAATTTGATGAATCCCTAGGTGACCTCATCAAAAAGAAAGGGGAAAACCCTCAAATTCATGCAGTATGGAATGAAATAGTGAAATTACTACAGACCCTGTGGAAATTCAGAAGAACTACTTTGTAGATCTTTAGTCTCACAGAATTGAAGACACAGAAGAAATGGACAGATTGCTAGATACGTACAAAGTACCAAAAACTAAATTAAGAACACAGAAGAACTTTCAGTAATCCAATATTGGCTAAAGAAACTCAACTTGTAATTCAAAACTTGCCAACAAAGAAAAACCCAAGTCCTGATGGATTCACAGCTGAATTTTATAAGAAATTCACACATGATATAATTCCAATACTCTTCAAACTCTTCAATAAAATTAAAAAGGAAACTACTGCCAAAATCATTCCTGGAGGCAAGTTTTCTATTGATATCAAAACCAGAGAAAGATCCCCCTATAAAAGAGAGCCACAGACCAAACACCCTGTTAAATACAGATGCAAAGATCCTCAATAAAATATTAGGAAGTAGAATAATCAAGACCGTGATCAGGTAGGTTTCATCCCAGGGATGCAAGGATGGTTTACCTTATGCAAACCTATAAACACAAAACATTGTATCAATAAATCCAAATCCATAAACCACATGATCATCTCAATTTATGTACAAAAGACTTTTGGCAAAGTCCATCACTCATTCATGTTCAAAGTCCTAAAGAAAATTGAAATAGATGGCCTCTACCTCAATCTTATAAAAGCCTTCTATGATAATCCAACTGCTAACATAATTATACTAACATAATTCTAAATGGGGAAAAACTGAAATCATTTGCTGTCATGTAGAAGACAAGGATGTCTTCTATCACCCCTCCTATTCAGTACAGTTCTGGAATCATTAGCAAGAACCATTAGACAAGAAAGAGAAATAAAATGCATAAGAATAGGTAAAGAAGTTAAACTATCATTATTTGCAGATGACATGATACTCTACTTGGAAGACCCAAAAAAGTCCACCTAGAATCTCCTAGAATTAATAAACAAATTCAGTAGAATAGCAAGTTATAAGCTCCATGCCCAAAATGAATAGCATTCTTCTGCACAGATAACAATCACACTTAGAGAGAAAATAGAGAAATAATACCCTTTACAATAGCACAATAAAGATGAAATATTTAAGAATTAGTCTAACTAATGAAGTCAAAGATCTATTCAAAGAAAATTACAGTACTCTGAAAAATGAGAGCATAGAGGATTTCAGAAAATGGAGAGATATTCTTTGCTCCTGGATGGGAAGAGCCAACACTGCAAAAATGGCCATACTCCCAAAATTGTTATACACATTTAATGTGATCCCTATCAAAATACCACCAACATACCTCATATATCTAGGTAAATCATTCCTAAAATTTATTTAGAACCAGAAAAGAACTATAATAGCAAAGGCAGTCCTGGGCAATAAAGGCAAAGAAGAAAGCATCAAAATCTCTCACTAGAAATTATACTACAAAACTTCTGTGATAAAATCAGCATGGTATTGGCAAAAAATAGACCTGAGGATCAATGGAATAGATTAGAAGATGTACATACAGCTACAAACACTCAGCCATCTTACCTTTGACAGAGGAACCAAACATGCCCAGCTGAAGAATGATATCCTCTTTAACAAATTGTCGTGGAAAATCTGCCTTTCCACATGCCAAAAACTAAAACTAGATGCAGTCTATTACCATGCAATAAACTAAAATAAAAATGGATTGAAGATCTAAAGATTAAATCCGAAACACTAAATCTTGTTGAAGAAAAAGTAGGTGGAAATCTTGAACACATAGGGGTAGAAAAACATGTCATGAAAAACATTGAACTGCACATCAAATACTAGGAAGAATTCACAACTAGAAACCTCATTTGAGAAGTTTCTGCATGTCAAAAGAAATTACCAACAGAGTGAAAAGCCAACCCACAAATTTAGAAAAGAATATCTTAACTAATAAGTACTCAGACAAAGGCCTTCTATCTAGAATGTATAAAGAACTAAAAAAACATTAGGGCCCGAATATTTATTTAAAGACCCAATCCAGAAATGTACATCTGAGATGAATACATATTTTTCAGAGGAAGAAATACAAAAGACAAATAAATGCATGAAAAAATCTCCACATCACTGGCTATTTGAGAAATTCAAATTAAAACAACGATGAGATGTCCTCTCACCACAGGAAGAATAGCTCTGATAAAGAAATAAACCAACAAGAAATATTGGATAGGCTATGGGGGAAAAGGAACCCTTTTCCTCTGCTGGTGGGAATGTAGACTGCTACAAACATTATGGAAATCAGTGTGGAAACTCCTCAAATACTAGGACTGAAATCCCATTCAATCCAGCTATCCTCCTTGGGGGAATTTTCTCAAAAGAACTGAAAACATTATATTAGAATAGCAGCACAAATCTTGGGAACAACCAAAATGCCTGCTACCTGAAGAATAGATGAAAAAGAGGAAATGTTTTCTGTATAGTAGACCATCACTCAGCTCTTAAAGAAAAACAAACTGGAAGCCTTCATAGGCAAGTGGATGCAACTTGAGGCTACACTCATGAATGTCTTAAACCAGGCCCACATGTGTATATATCATATTGTCTTCCTTGTGTAAGAACTCAAAAGAAGAAGTAAACTTGAAAGTTATAACAGATCCAGTTAAATGGAAGTAAGTAAAACTTAATGATTGAACACTGAGGAGAGAGAAAGAAAAGTTAGGAGAGAAGGTGTGGGTAAAACCATGCATGCATATATATAAGATGGATAAGGCAATTGCCCTAAGAATTTCCATCAGGTTTTTGAAAATAGCAGTTAATAGGTAAATTTCCCACCATGACTAACTCCCTGTGCTGATATCCGTGAACTAAGTAACTACATGGTGGGTAGCAATGTGGAATCCTGAAACCATGATTGAAATACCTGTCATCTTGGTCTTCTAAATGTGTACCATTTCTAATGTCATATTAATTATTACTACAGTCTCTTTAAAGTATTTTTAGAAGAAAAGATAATAAAAAATGATAGAGAACAAAATTTTGAGATTTTTTGAAAGTATGTTGTAATATTCAATCAGATGTTCCATCCTGCATAACTCTGTTAATCAGAGCAACAGATTTGATGATAAAATACATATCAATAACTGTCAATCAGCTAATTTTTTGAAAATCTATAATGAATATATTGCTATATATTACATTGTTTCTGTCTTTGCTTTAGTTTTTCTTGCTCTTGGTTATACTCTTCCAAATGAAAATTATAAGTAAAAGAAAAAGAAATAAACCATTAACAAATGCTGCAGAAGCACAGCGTATCTATCCCAACTGTACTGTACCTATCCATACATACACATCATGATCCTTCCTTTGTATACCCCTTCCTTTGTCTACACCTGTCAAAGATGTGCACTCGATTGTCATTAAAATAATTTAGGTACCTGAACTCGATGACACAATCCAACACAGTCCAGCATTCCACAACAATAGTGAGTTATCTGAAGAAGTTGTTGCCTGTAGCCATTTACAGCTCAACTTATTATTATGGTCCCACATTGTATACCTCATTTTTATACTTTTCTGTTGGCTAGACAGAATATTATGTTGGCTTCTAGTAATATGGACAACCACTGGGAAAACAACAAGGTAGAAAGTATTAATTATTGAATCTTTGATGTAATTCAGCTATAAAAAATAAGATACGCGAACAGCTACATTCTCTTAATTTAATGATAAGAGACATCTGCTATAATAATGTCTGTAAGTATAATATCATGTATGCACCTTCTGCGATACCAAAACATTATGAAAACAGTTTTCAGTGTATTAATTTATTGAATCCATCCTGTTAAGGTGTCTTAAAACTGTCGCATTGATATTTCCACTTCAATATAAATAAATAAATAAATAAATAAATAAATAAATAAATAAATAAATAAAGCCAACATGCCCACTCTCTTCCTCTTTCCTCTTAAATCTGTTAACCAATAAATTACCTCTCTGTCTCTTAAAAAAAATGCTGCAGTGGTTATGGGGCAAAAGGAAAACTTCTCAACTGTTGTAAGGAGTTTTGACCGGTTCAACCACAATGGAAGTCAGTGTGGGGATTACTCAGAACGTAGGACTGGAGGTGTCTTTTAATGCAGCTATTCCCCTACTGAGTGTTTTGCCTGAAAACTGAAATCATACCGCAGTGATATATATGCACCCATGTTTACAGCAGTACAATTCATCATAGCTAAATCTTTTAGCTAACAGAAATATCTATCAACTGAGGAATAGGTGAAAAACAGGTGGTAAATTAATACAATAGAGTATTACTCCGCTATTAAGAAAGATAAACTTGAGACTTTCATATGCAAATGGAGGCAACTAGAGACCACACTCATAAGTAAAGTAAATCAGAACTACATGTGCAAACAGCATATTGTGCCAGGAGTGTAAGAATTGAAAGATTAAGTAAAAGCTAAATAATGAAATAGATACTGTGAATGGGACTGAATCTGTTCAAAGTGAATGAACTACTGGCATGAATGGAAAAATATATATGTATATGCACAGGGTAGCTTGGTTAATTGTGCTTCTGATTTCTGCTAGTCTATTGGAAAGAAGCAGCTAATGCTTAATGTTTTACTCTCTCTTCCTTTTACATTTTCCTATTTCTGTCCAATTTTGCCTGCTTGTATCTGGTAATCTAAATAAATAATTTGAAGACAACAGTATGCAATATAATAGCCAATGTGGAATCCCTGTTATTTTGTTCAGTGAAATTCTGTATCATTCCAAAAAACCTTTTTAAAACTACTTTTTTATTCTCTTCTTTTCCAAAAAAATACCCCAGATCTTCATGGTTTGTATGTTCTCAGAAGATGTAGTTAAAACTAGCAGTTTCTAAAGTCATCTGTTCTGTAAAATTTTAGATTTTCAGTGGCATACTCTTGTCAATATACCTAATCTATTACTTCGTACCAGAAATCTTTTCATATTTCAAAAATATTTTACATCTACAAAGTCACTTATTAGGGAAAATACTTGCTGTTAAACTACTTCCCTTCAATAACTAATATATAATATATATTAGTTAAAATCTGTACACTTTCAACTTTCAAACTGGAAATATATAACCAGTAAACAGTATAACAGTATAACAATAAAACAAAGCAAAACATAAAAAAAGAACCTATAGCCGGGCATAGTAGCACAGGCCTATAATCTCAGCACTCAGGGGGCTGACGCAGGAGGATTATTGTGAGTTTGAGACCAGCCTGAGCTACAAAGTGAGCTCCAGGCCAGCCTGAACTGCATAGTGAGACCCTGTCTCAAAAAAAAAAAAAAAAAAAAAAAAAAAAAAGAAATACATTCAGTTTCATGGAGAAATTGAACAAGAGTGCTGCAACATAGGCCAGCAAACTGTGGCTCTTAGGCCAAACTAAATTGTCTTCCTATTTTTGCAGATGAGATTTTATTGGAGCATAGCCATACCCATTTATTTTGCGTCATGAATACTTTTTAAATTAAAATGATAGAATCAGCGCTGTTGGTCAGTATTTACAGTTGCACAATAAATGCAACATTTACCACCTGGCCTTTTACTGTGAAAAGCTGCTGGCTTCTCTCTTGGAGAGACTGGGGATAATGACAGCAGAGCAGAGGTTAACTAAGTGTCCTTGGAGAAAATTGGAAGGTGGGAAGCATACAGTAACACAAAATTCTGAATACTCTTCATTCTTATTTTTCACAGTTATTTTCACATAGCTAATGCAATGCTTAGGACTCAGTATAAATTAAAAATACTACTTGAAACAATAACAAATAAAAATAAAGGAATTTGGCAGGAGGTTTTGAATATTTTAATAACATAGTGAGGCAGTTATCGAGGGGAACTAGTTTAACAGCAAGTATTTTCCCAAATAAATGGGAAGGAAGTGACTTTGTAGATGTAAAATATTTTTAAATTGCTACAAGATTTCTGGTATGAAGTAATAGGTTAGGCATATTGACATTAGCATGCATATAGAAGAGAATCAATGAAAAAGAAGTTTTGTTTTTGTGGTATCAGAGATTAAACTCATGACTTTGCACTTGCCATGCAAACACCTATTCCACTAAACCATCTCCCTGGCCCAAATAAGGAAATGTTTAAGAAGGAACAAATTATTCAGTTAATTGGATGTGAGTGACAAAGTTCGACAGTTTACTTTCTAAATATTTTAATAAATGCTTAGTATATCTCATTCACTGTTATAACTCTACATTAGGACTCAATATGAAATGTAATTTAGAGATAATAGCTATCACCTTATGGAGCCATTTAGTCCAAGAATAAAGTATAAGCAACAGTACCAACTTTTATTTTATTGGTGACATAAACTGCTACTGTTTCTAGATGGCTTGGTCAGAAGACTTATTGTTTCAGTTACATTTTGCTCAGGACTTTCCAAACACTTTTCTTCTGTTTTATCATTGTCCTGACTTCTATTATGCCTGTAAGGTGATCCCCCGAAACTGTACTTGATTGAATTCCTCTGTGTTTGACATGAGTCTTGCTGGGGATAGATTCACAGTTCACTTCTGTTTGAAGAGAAGCAAAATAACAGTCAAATAGCAGGCAAACCTTAGCACTGAATGCGTGACTTGCCATTTCTCTTTCTGAATTATTGCTCTCAAGGTAAGATAGCGACACTAAACTAAATAATAAAGATTTCAATTCTTTAGAGGATTAAGCAGACTTTATTATTTTTCTTAATATGTGCTTTTCTTCAGATGGATAGTCCATAGCAAATACTTTTTATGGTTATTTGAATGTGATCTTTCTCTGGGAAAATCAAGGAGCGTTCTGTTTCAACTTATTGATAATTTTGGAGCCTGCAAGCCTTCTGTCTCACCTCAGTGACTTTAATGAAACATGTCAATTCATTTT
Organism: Ctenomys sociabilis; assembly: GCA_004027165.1. Lineage (NCBI taxonomy): Eukaryota > Metazoa > Chordata > Mammalia > Rodentia > Ctenomyidae > Ctenomys > Ctenomys sociabilis. The sequence continues at coordinate 9,879 of PVKA01039883.1, forward strand.
TCACCAAGGATTTATTGCACATAACTATTGGAACATGTGAGAAGTGATATTTCATCTCATTTTATGTTTTAAATGCCAGAAAGAATATTAAGGCAACATCTGGACAACTTCATGTTTCTAAGCATATAAACTCCCCAAGAGTAAGAGCGTGGAGGAACTATGAAGTACTGTGAGAAATAAAAGGACCTGGGCGTGGTGGCACAGGCCTGTAATCCCAGAACTCTGGAGGCTGAGGCAGGAGGATTGTTGTGAGTTCGAGACCAGCCTGAGCTACAAAGTGAGCTTAAGGCCACCTGAACTGCATAGCGAGACCCTGTCACAAAAAGACAAAAAAAAAAAAAAAAAAAAAAAAAAAAAAAAAAAAAAAAAAAAAAAAAAAAAAAAAAAGAAAAAGAAAAAAAAAAGGGATCGGAGAGGAAGCAGGAGGAAGATAACACATAGTTTTGAAAACATCAGAGAGTTTGACTATTGTGGAAATTAGCCACAAGAATTTTTATAATAAAGACATGGCTGAAAATTAACTTTGCAAATGAAATTATCAGGAGTGCTCCAATGATAATACAAGGACATTATAGCTAATGTGTTTGATCTTTGAGATTGACACACATGAGAGAGAACCATTGAGAGCAAGACTCAAAACATGGAAGCAGCTCATTTATCTATCAAGACATGGCTGAACAAGATGTGCAAGTATACAACATGACATTTGTGGAACCTTTCACATAGACAATATATTATTTGCCATGTTACAATGTTGATGAACCTCGATAGGAAATAAGCCAACACCATCTGACTGTTCTGATCAAGTACTTACTGTAGACCAATTTGTACAGTGATGTTTGTGCAGGAAACAAGAAAGGTCACTTAAGCAGTGGGTAGGATGGATCAGGAATTTTTAAACTGACAGTTAAAAATCACGTGTATGTATCATGTAAAATGTAATACTTCCAAGTGTACACACATTGTGCGGTGGGTAAATCTGGCTAATTTATAAATGCAATGCATCATTTAGTAACTATTGCTGGTGTGAGAACTCTGAATATCTATATACATACAATTTCTATTTTTATAAATAATGCAATAGATTTTCATTAGTTTCAGTTACCAAGTTGTAAAATAGGTATCTGGAAATTATTTTTACTATGTAATTATCTTCTTTCCTTGGTACTATAGATTGAACCCAAGGTCTTCATCATATTTATATCAATATGGTAAGATATGTGATAAATGAAATAGAAGTTCCCTTCAGGACCACTGTAGTTAGGTACTGTGTTTCTGAAATAATATATAAATATAGATATAGAGACATATACAAGGCAAAATTTCTGTTTTTCATTTAAGTGTGTGAATACCAGCAGGGAATCAAGCACAGTATTTTTCTCATTTTCTCCCTTTAGATGTGAATTTTATTTTTAAAGTGTTCAAAAGTAGGTAAAAGAGTAAAAAAGTAAATGTAAAAGGTACACACATGCACATATACACATATATGTATATATACATATGTGTGTGTGTGTGTGTGTGTGTGTATATATATATATATATATATTCTCTCTGTGTGTGTATGTCTGTGTTTCTGTCTCTTTATCCCTTTCTCTCAGTCAGAGAGAGAGAGAGAGAGAAACAGACAGAGACAGAGACAGAGACAGAGACAGAGACAGACAGAGTCAGAGACAGAGAGACAAAGAGAACTAGATTTTCCAAGCTATATTTGAATTTGAATTTGAATTTAAACTTGTTAGTCTCCTGCCTCAGCTTCCCCAAAACTGAGACTTCATGTGTAACCCACCGTGCCTGGCTACATAATTATGTGTGTTTTCCCCAACCTTAGAACTACCATTCTAATCTCTACTTCTACGAATTCACCATTTTCTAATCCCTTGTATAACTTTACAGTATTTGTCTTTCTGTTCCAGGTTGATTTTTCACAATATTTTTGAAATGGTAAGCTTTTCCCTTTAATTGGCTCCATAGTCTTGCATTGTGTATATATACCACAATTTGTTATCTGTTCTTCCATTCCTAGCCATTTATATTGATTTCTTATCTTGAATATTGCAAATACTACTGGAACTAGAATGAAAGTGAATATATCTTTAACATTCTATTTCCATTATTTGGACAAAGGAATTGGCATGTACCTAGAGACAAAGTCTCAGATTTAGAAACAAAAAACAAAACCCTAAAAATTGATAACAATGATGATTTTACTGTAATATGTAGGTCATTAATGTCACTAAACTGTCTACTTACAGTGGGCACAATGGAAAATGTCTCCTACACTATTTTACAGAAGTTTCAAGAACAATACAAAAGGAAAGCAGGTTAAATTGTTAGTGTTTCACATTCTTCGATATGAAACTCATGGGTGACTGACACGTGGAAGAAAAGAGTAATGTTAATGAGGAAATAATGATCTTCAGCACAAAAGGCCCTGAAATTAGGACATTACTAATATTCTAATGTCAGTGAGAAAAACGGTTTAATATATCAAAAGGCTGCAGATCTCCTATGAATAGCATTGGAAGCATACCTAACATCCTGAAATTGACAATATGTTTGAAAGAGGCACTGGCATTGCCTCCTCATGGAAGACAGGTGACATACAAGAGGACAAGAAGCCTCCCTCAGGAGCACTGTACATAGGTAATGTGTCTCTTCAAACATAAATATTAAGCTACAGAGACATAAACAAAGCAAAAGATTCAGTTTTCTTTTACTCAGTGTCAAGCTCAGTAGAAATTCAAGTGTGAATTCCAATACAGAATCAAATTCAGCATTTTTCTCATTTTCTGTCTTCAGAGCTGAATTTTATCTCCAGTGTGCTCAAAGGTCAGTAGAAAGGCACTGGGATAAATTCCATGGCAATCATCCTCTTGGATAGAGGAAGGAGAATAAAAGTTCAAGCGTGTTTTTAGATGAGTCTCTTCTTTCAAGAGTTTACTGGGGAAAAAGACAATCCATCAACCTCTTCTACTGGCAATCTTCAGATAGAAAGACTGCAAATAGCTTTACATTGAGCACAGTGCTATCACAGATAATATTTGACTTATGTTAGCAAAAAAATCCAAAAATATGAACATTGAGAAGGCTATAAGTATTTTATGTCATATCTAGGACTTTGATACTTACATTTAGATAACAATCTGGTTACATTTATGGAATGAAAAAAAAAAGAAAAGTTGAAATCTGAGGTATTGAATTGGAAATTTTTTTACATTATGTAAGCTCATATTTGCCAAAGCTCATGAAACAATATGAAAAATTAGTAATAGCACATGATGATAACCACTCAATCATCTCTCATTTAAAATTTGTTCATATAAATTTAACAATACATCTTCTATAACGTTAGGCAACGAAGTATAATCTACTGTTATATCTAGCCCAGTATTTATCTTTGTAACTTATGATTTATTGATGGAGAGTTAAATCACAAATTGGCTATTAAAATTTAGAATTTGATTTAAAATTTAAAATTCTAAATTTTTTGCTCTTACATGGAGAAGAACAGGCTTATAGTGTACAATTATGGTGTTGATATATTTAAGGCATTTAATAAAATAAACATGGCCTAAATCCTTATACATGTAAACACACACTTCACTATTGAATTTCAGCTAGTAGAAAATGGTATGTAAGGCCGGGGACATGGTTCAGCTTCCCTGGCAAGTGCAAGGATCTGAGTTCAATTCCTGGTTCTACCAAATAAAAATAGTATGTATATAAAAGATACATTGATGTAAGAAAAGAGTTTTTATTTCGTAAAGGAGTAGATGGCAAATATTTTGAGAGTTCATGGTCAGATAGTTTATCATATCTGCGTAACTCTTTGGATGTTGTAAAAATATGCCTGACTCTCTACCAATAACTTCAATTACAAAAAATAGATACTAGACTAGATATACATTAACAAAGATACTAACTAATCTTAAAGGAGAGGTATTTTAAATTTATGATAACAAATAGCAGTGGATGAAATCAATTAAATTTATACATCTCATGTCAACTAAAATACATAGTAATATACTGCATCTGTCACTTTATCAGTTCCGAGACAAAATATCTAATATGCACAATGGAAACAAGGAAAAGTTTATTTTGGCTAGTGGTTTGAAGGGGCTTCTGTTCACAATTGGCTGTTTTCAAGGCAGAGTAGCCTTGTTGAAGAGAAAGAGCTCAGAGCTTGGCAAGCACAAGGCAGAACAGCATGACGAGGAAGGATGTGTGTGTGCACTCTTCCGGGTCATGTCCACAGTGAGCTTCTCAAACTGAGACCCAGCTACAAGCCCATCTACACACAGAGGGAAACACTTCTCCTCTACTCTAAACTTTAGTTCCATTTACTTCTTTTATTCTGTTATCATTTCCAGGTAGTGCGTTTATCAGATGGGAATTTAATTAGTTTCTCGGGGCTACTATAACAAAACACCAGACTTTCTGGCAGAACTGAAAAAATTTGCTTCCTGTTCTGGAAGTTGAACATCCAAAACTAAGTTGGTTTTCTCTCATATCCCTCCTTGGATCTTGCATAAACCTGTTGTTGTCTCCTTTTCACACAGCCTTTACTCTGTGCTGTGTACACAGGGCTCTCCTCTTTCTTAACAGGATGCTAGACCAAGAAGTAAGTGCATGACTCCATGAGCTCATTTAATTATTCACTTTTATGAAGGTCCAGTCCTCAGCTACAGCCTCACTTGAGCGCTGGATTTTCAATATAAGTACTTTCAAGATAATGTTATCATAACAGTATTCTATTGAAAAGTTAAGGGATAAATTTTTGGCCTATGATCTGTATTTCCTGATTCCTAATAGCTGATGAAAGGTATTTTTATTCAATAAAAAATACTTTGATGAAATTTATCTGCTTCATTATTTCACATCATGTAGAAAAGGATTTCACTTGCTCTTTTGGGATGTTGATTTTGATGACTGAATGAATTCTTTCTGGCTTCTGGCTCTTATTTATGGGTTTTCAATGCTTAGAAATGGTCATATTAATAGAAAGGGAAGGTAAGAACATTAGCAACTATAACAAAAAGACTGAATTCAGTTGTTGATCATGAATTACAATAGTGGTTATAAAAATTTTATATAGTTTTATTTTTTATTCTAAAATGTGCATTTTAAAATTATATGTTAAGGGCTGATGAGATAGCTCAGTGGACTAAGTGCCTGCTTTGGCAAGTTGAGGCACTATGGTCTGGTCCCTGGTACCACATGCCATGCTGATCCCACCTTTGGGGCACCCTGAGCCTGGGAATGAGTCCAGGCATTATAGTAATCCCAGAGCTGGGCAGGCTGAAAACAAGAGGATCACTATGAATCCAAGCTGGTTAGTGAGGCCTTGTACCAAATAAATCAATGAAAACTAACTAACTAAACAAAAAAAATAAATAAATAAAATTATACATTAATTTTAACACATGATATTAAGCCACTCTAGCAAACACTTATATACTGTTTGAATATCTGATAAAGTTATCTAAGGTAAATGGTATTCTAATAGTAGATATTGGAAAATTATTTGGAGATTAACTATTACTTGTGGTCTACAATTAGGTGATAACAAATAATTTCTGTAATGATTAAAACAACCAAAAACCAAAGATTTATCCCTTAACATTTCAATAAAATACTGTTATGATAACATTGTTTTCTTGAACTTGTTATATTCACAATGAAGTAAACATTTAAGCTCATGTAAGAAAAACTTACTTAAAAAAATATTCTCTGCCCTATACTGGAGACTGACTACTTGTATACCTTTCAATAATTTTTTTTTGGCATACCCAGGGATTGAACTCAGGCTTTTGAGCTTGCTAGGCAAGTGCTTATTCCACTAAGCTATCTCCTTGACACCTAGATATTTTTGTTTGGTACTGGGAATCGAACTCAGGACCTTGCTCTTATCAGATATGTACATTTTCTGCTGAATTATCTTCCAAGCCAATTTTCAAGACAGTTTTGAAGAATAGCTACATTAAAATAATTCAGTAAACAAGCAAAAAAAAAAAACATTAGTGCTGTCAAAAATCAGAATACGTGGATAGAAGCTATCAAGGAAATTGCTTCTGTTCAAGAAGTAGAACTTTGACTTTGAGATAAACATGATCCACTGTACAGAAATGGGTTGGAAAATATAGTTGTCTGTTTTTCCTAACTTAGCCAATTTTGTTACTCTAGCAATGAAAAAAACATTTTTGCAGTTGTAGTATTACCTTGGATTAGACTCACATGAAAGACTGGTTCTGGATATGAGAAATAGGTTTGATGACATGTACCACTTCTGAAGGCAGTCAGGACGACGCTCTAGGTATTTAAGAGTGCCAGAGCAAGTACCTCTGTATTATGAGTGACTGAATCATAGTCTCAAAAGATTCTTTTTGAAGAAAATACAACAATTGCGAAATATTTCTGTATCTACTCAGACCAGGAATCAAAATTAATCAGAAGTTTGCAAAGCTCAGCATTTACTACAAAAGAATTCATTTTGTACACACTGTTACAACATTTGTTACAACCATTATATAAGATGCAATTGACTTGCCAGATGTTCCTTATCATTGAATGAGTCCAGCTGAGAGTTAATACCACTAATAAGAAGTGGAGAGTTTGGGCTACTATGACACAAACATACCTTGTTCTCCAATAGATGATTTTTATGAATTCTGAGTGTGATTTTTTTTTTCAGTCAGATCCAATTGGTCTGAAAGTCACTATGATGATAAAATGGAAAGTGACAGTCAGTCCAACAGTCACTCAGTGAACGATAGCATTCTTCCCTATCGGCAGACAACTGAAGTGCTCTAAATGTCACCTCTCACAGATATGTGATTTATAATAACATAAAAGTAGAGCAAAGACTTCTCCAAAGAAGAATTATTTTTAAACTGGCACATAGCTGTGATTCTTCATATGCACACCTGGTTTTCTCATTATCTCCTCCAAAATATTCTCTCCCAAGTAATGCAGCAGGTTCATAGGATTTTCATTTCTATTTTCAATTCAAAAATATTGTCCAGAGACCGGGCGTGGTGGTATAAGCCTGTAATTCCAGCTCTTGGGAGACTGTAAACAGGTAGATCACAACAAGCCTGATCTAGTAGTGAGATACTGAACACCTTGTAGATCCATCCCTAAAAATACAAAAAAAAATAATTCTCAAAATTTTTGAACTAGAACTGATCTATAGAAAAGTCATGTTGATATTTATACACAGTTGTCAATAGATGCTCAAACTTTTATTGTTTCAAAGTTGTACTTGAATTTTCTTCTCTAATACTTCAGAACATTCAGTGTTCTTCTGGTGTAAGAAAAGAAGCTCATTTTCAAAAACCAAAATCATTGCATAATCATAAACAAAGATGGAATCCCTTTTACTGCCTATCCAATGTATAATAGGAAAATAAATATCAGAAATTTAAACTGATATGGCATTTATTTCATGTAGCATAGCTTTGTTAAATGTAAAATTGTATATTTGTACTTTTTTAAAAAAGAAAAAGTATGGTAGGAAGATTGATTGTTTTTTGTGAAACCCGGGATTGAACTCAGACCCTTGTGCTTGCCAGGGAAGTGCTTATTCTATTGAGTCATCTCTCCAGCCCCTTGATTTTTGCGATGTGCTAGGTAAAAAACTATTTCTGCAAACATCAGAGTGACATTATGATGTTTACTAAAAATAAACCCCAGTTCTGCCAAAAAATAAAATAAAATAAAGATTTGCTTTTGAATCTTTATTATTCCTTTGTTTTGTTGTTTTAATCTAGATTTTAAGTATCTATTCACTTTAATGAGAAAAAAAGATAAAAGAGTAATAAAACAGTTTAGTAGGGCAGTTATAATAATACATTGCATATTGTTTTCATAGTAGTTATTCAGAAAACAAGATGCACACATGATAATTTGTCTAAATAATGTTAGCACAAACCTTTCTTCTCAGTAACTTAAGAAAAAGTATTTGTATATCTATCCTATGCATACATATTTTTTTTCACAAAGAAATGGTCCTTTATACTTGAGCAAAGTTAGTAACATGTGACACAAGGTCGCCTAGCGACTAACAGCTGATCTTACCCAGACAGGATGTTTATCACAGCACTAAGGTAGCTTGTTTGCTTCAGGCTCTGAGACCCAGGACCACCTACACACACTTGGTCAATTGCCTATCTTCTGTGGTTTCCAACATATCCCCTTTTTTGTTTTGTTTTGTCAGAGGTGGGTGTTCCATTTCAGTTATTCTGTATTTGGCAAAGTCTTCAATGAAACTTTCCACACTTGAGGCTAGTCCAAAGACTGTTCATACTTGAATTCAGCAAAATAACCCAATAGAGGCCAATAGTCCATAATAGTAATGAGTTACCAGCACAACTGGCAATAGTCCAAAGTCGCTGACTTGAGCCTTTGCAGCTGAGCATATTAAGATAGCTTTACATTTTTTACCTTGTGGTTACACTTTTCTGCTGAATGGTTAAGACCAAGTTCAAGCAAGACCTATATAATGAAAATGTAACGTTTGCCCTCTGCCGAAGTCAGTCAAATCCCCTCAAGATTTATCTTGGAACATGTACAGCACCGTGTAGGTCTTTTGTCATTGTCAGCCACCTGGATGAGTTCCAGCCATGGCTTGATGGTAATTTTTTGGTCAGTCTTAGTTCTTATTTTATTTATTGCACCCAAAATAGTTCATTAAACTTGATTAAATGTTGAAAAGTTTAAGTGGTTTGCACCAAATTTTCACAACATATGTCTTTCACAAAAAATAAGACATAATTTTAAACTTACATCCATTGAGAATGACTAGGAGAAAATAATTGTAGAGTGTGTAGAAAGAACACACTATATGTTTCCCAATTTAGAGGAATAAAATTGTGTAGGAGCAGGTAGGGGACAAATGGAAGTGTGGAAATCATAAAAAACTTAAGCGAACTTATTTATGAATAAGATGTTAATTTCTACACAAACTTAACTTTAAGAAGACATGCACAGCCAGCCAAATAGCTCAGCGGATTAAAGTTCCTGCTTGCTGGTCAAGCATTGGTCATGACTCATCCACATGGATGACACAGACAAAGGATCTACAGAATAAGCTACAGGATTACAAGATAAATCCTGAGGGGACTTCACTGACCTCATAAGAAACATAAAGTACATGTGTTGGTATATAAGTCTTGATCTATCTAGGTCTTAACTATCCAGTAGAAAAGTATAAAAATGAAGTATACATCGCGGGGCCATAATATTAAGTTGAGCTGTAAATGGCTATG
>PVKA01039884.1:0-19153 GCA_004027165.1 Ctenomys sociabilis
TGTATTTTAGGGAAGGGCCTACAAGATGTTCAAGGTCTCTGTTCAGGGTCTCACTACTAGATCGGATGCATAGTGATCCGCCTATTTACAGCCTTCCAAGAGCTGGAGGACAGGCATTTGACACCACGCCCAGTCTCAATTGCCATCTCAGTGGGCCCTAGGGGTGGGGTCGGCACAATAGACCTGGGGATCGAGCCCCCGGTCCCTGCGCCTGCTTGCAGGTTCTTTAATCAGAGCAGCAGGTTTTCTGTAGAAGAGCTTTATGCAGCTGAGGACGTTTCCATCTATTCCTATTTTTCTGAATGTTTAATGAATGGGTAATGGAGTTCTTCAAATGCCTTTTCTGTCTCATATGAGCACATTATTTTTTCCTAACCTGTTAAAATGAGAGATTACACTGATTGATTTTTGATTATTAAATAAGCCTTGTATCCCTGAAATAAATCCTAGTTGGTGTTGGTGTACATATAATCATTTTAATACATTGCTAAATTTTATCTGCTAATATATTTTAAGGAATTTTACATTTGTATAAATAAGCAGTACTGTTATTTGTCTATAGATTTTTTTTTTAAACTGGCTTTGTCTGGTTTTGTCAGAAGAGCAACACTAGCTTTGTAAAATACATTTGAAGTGCTCCTATCTTATTTTATAGAAGAAATTGTGTTGAATGTTAGTTCTTTATTAAATGTGTAGTACAATTCTTCAGGGAAAATGTCTGTGTTTTGAGATGGGATGGTGTTAAAGTTACAAATTTAAGTTTTTGAGAGCTTGTTTGGAGGTTCTAGCAGGGGAGCGCAGCTACTCGTATACCCTTGACCGAGGAACGGTCCTCCTCTATCGGGGGTGGTCGTCCTCTTCGACCGAGCGTGCAGCTTTGGGAGGGACGCACATGGATCGTTGAGGGAGGAAGGGGACACCCGCCTAGCCAGCCAGATCAGCCGAATCAACCCTGGCGATCAATGGGGTGACAGATGTCGCAGCCAGATCGCCCTCACATCCCAAATTTAAGTTTTTGAATCCTTCAAACTTTACTAGCCTTTTGCAAGCTTTAAGCATTTTTAGTCCTTACTGTATTTATGATTAGGGCATTTGCTACAGCAGTCAGCTTCCCTGCTTCCTTTCCTATCTGTATGTTTGTTTTTAATTCTCCTGCCTTGTTGCATAGCTACAATATCCACTGTGACACTGATTAACACTGACAAGAGAGGACATCCTTCTCTTCTTAGTTAGCAGGTGTTAATGGGAAGCATTTCTTTCCCACTATGAATAGAATGCTACCACACAGTACAGCTAACCCTCATCAGACTCGACTCTGGCCTTGCTGAGGGTCTTCGTGGATTGTGACTGTCAGTTGTGATACGTGGACTGGAGCCCAGCAGGGACTTCCCAGCAGACTGGCAAAGTGCTGCATTCACCTGTTGACGGCGGACATCCGAGCCAGTCACCCACAGGGAAGCGTCGCTCGGGATGTAGGTGACACCAACCAGCACGCTTGTAGCCTGGATAGAATGAAAAAGGAAAAAAAGAAGGAAATATCCCCTATTCAGGAAGAGCTCCAGTCGTCATCACTGCCTGTGACTGCGGATCTCAGTGTCTAGCTTTTCAGCACAGATTCATCCTTTTAATGCAGACCCTGCAGGCTTTGACAGAGATTTGCACTGGTGACTCTACAGGGAGGTTTCAAGTCGTCAGCCTCTGCCCACTGCGAGGTCCTTCACCTTTCCTTCACCCTTCCTTCACCCTGGGCCCTTTACCCTTCCACACTTCCATGGGCCTTTTAAGTCTTCTGCCTCTGATCCCATATATGGCCGTGGGACTGTTCCACTTCTGACCCTATATGCCTGCTAACAAATCCCTTTCTCTAACTACACAGTTACGGTGCACCATTCTGTTCCTCCAGAGAATCCTAACTCAATAACCTTTTCTGGATCCATCAAGATTATTACATAGCTCATGGCTTATTAATGTTATTGATCTTTTAAAGGAACTTTTTTATTTTGTCTATTGCTTTTATTTTTAAAATTCATTAAGTTCTATTGTAATCTTTGCTACTTCTTTTTTTCTGTGCGCTTTGGGTTTTATTTGCTCTCCTTTCTAGTTTCTTAAAACGACAGATTAGATATGAATGGAGGCTTTTCTTCTTTCCTAATAGGTGTTTAATGGTATAAATTTTTCTCTAGGTACCGCTTTAGCTGCAATCAGAAATTTTAATATGTTGTGTTTTTCTTTTATTTGGTTTCTTTTTTTTTAACCAAGGAATTATTTAGAAGCATGTTGCTTAATTTCCAAAAAAAAAATTTTTTTAAAAATGTATTTAGTACAGGGTTTCACTACATAGATTGAATTTATAGTGATCCTTTCTGTTTTCAGCTTGCCAAGATCTGGGATTATAGGTGTGCACCACCATGCCTAGTCTCAATCCCTATCTCAGCATGCCCCAGGGGTGGGGCAGGCACAGTATACCAGGGATCAAACCCATGTTCCTACATCTGCCTAAATAAGAGCTTTAATCCATCAGAAATATTTTGACATTGGTCTTCAAAAAATATTTTCTTTATTTGATACAGGGTCTTCCTACACAATTCAAACTCATAATGATCCTCCTGCATCAGCCTCCCCAGAGCTGGAACTACAGATGTGTGCCACCACACCTGGGTTCAGTGGCCCACTCTGCGTGGGGCTGGCACAGCATCAGTACCAGGGATCAAACCCAGGTCCTTGCACTTGCCAGGCAGGCTATCTCTCCGGCCCTTGCTTTTGGTCCTTAACAGTATTGTGAGACAGCATACTTAGTATGGCTTGAATTGTTCTAAATCAAGATGTCTTTTATGATCTAAATATAATCTGTTTTTGTAAGTGTCCAGTATGTACATAAAATGAATATTTTTATATTATTCATATAAAATTTTTATATGTAGATAATACATTTTATAAAGGTCAAATATACCAAGTTGGTTGATAGTGCTCATTAAGCATTCTGTATTCTTACTGAGTTTTAGTTTCTTTGTTCTGTCACTTGAGTAGTTCTGTTAATAACAGCTTTAGCTGTTGGTTTGTTCAATCCCCTTACCAATTTTTGCTTCTGATTGTTCATAGCATTGCAAAAGGCACATAAGTCTTTAGGGTTATTTCACTCTATTAATAAATTAACTCCTACATTATTATGAAATGACCATCTTGTTTCTAGTTACATTCTTTGCTCTAAAATATATTTTGTCCGATATTAAATCACACATCTCAGCTTTCTCTTGATTAATGTTAACATGGTATATTATTTTTCATACTTTAATCTTGATGCCTTTTATGGGCTTATTAGTGCCATCTTTTTATTTAAGTTATACTTTAGGGCTTATGATATGCATCTTCAACTCATCATAGTCTCCCAGGAAATGACAATAAAGCACTTTACTCATCATGCACTTCCTTGTTTCCATTTCTAAATATCAAACAATTATTTTATCAAATAAAAATACATATATCTTATAATTCTATATCATTGCTTTCTTCATTCAATTGTTATTTCAAATGGTTTCTGTTTTTGTCTTTTTGAGGCAGGGTTTCTCTATGCTTTTGACACAGGGTTTCTCTCTGCTTTAGAGACAGGGTTTTACTATGCAGCTCAAGCTGGCCTTGAGCTCACAGTGACCTTCCTGCCCTCAGCCTCTCGAGTGCTGGGATTACAGGTGTGCACCACCAAGCCCAGCTTAAAAGATTTAAATAATGAGAATAACATTTTATTTACTAAGGTAGTTATAATTTGGAGGGTTCTTTATCCCTTTTGTAGATTCACATTTCCACCTACTATTGCTCTTTCCTTTGTAGGATTTTCTTTAACACCTTGCAGTACAGGTCATGGATGAATTATTACATCTTTATGTATCAGGAAAAGTATTTTGGCTTTTTTGAGGTAGGTTTGTGTTGGATATGAACTTTTATGTTGGAAGTGGTTTTGCTTTAGTACTTTAAACATATTCCTGCTGTATCTTCTCGTATGGCTATCTCTAATGGAAATTCAGATATGATTCTTATCTTTGTTCTCTTTAGTTTTATTTACTTAAAAAAAGACAAAAAGTGATAAAAAAAAAAAAAGCATTAGAAATGATACAACATTTCACTAAATGAAGTAATAGGAATTCAACAATAGGTGCTGTATTGCATGATGCCATCTCCAAATTAGTTGTTTTACCAGATATAAATGTGCAAGGTTCATTTAAGGAAAAAAACAAAACAAAACAATAACAAAAAAGGTAAGGGCTAGGGAGACAGCTCAGTAGAATAAGCACTTGCCTGGCAAGCACAAGGTCCTGAGTAGCAAAAAAAAAAAAAAAAAAAAAAAAAAAAATTGTAAGAAGGCTTGAAGAGATAGGTTGGCAGACTAAGATCCTGAATGGAAAGTGAAAGGCCCTAAGTTTGATCTCCAGTACTGCATGCTGAGCTGGCCCAGAACCCGGGTCACACCGAGATGACCCTGAAACCAGGAATGGTAGCACAAGCCTGTAACCCCAGGGCTGAGGAGGCTGAGACAGAAGGATCGCTATGAGTCCTAGCTGTGTAGTGAGACCCTGTATTCACAACAGCAAAAATAAAATTAAAATGTTAAAACATGTGAGAAAATCACAAGAAAGAAAAATAAGAATTAAAAATTAAGCATTAACTGTTCTGTACTTTTAATATGTCTCTCTTTTCTGGCTGCTTTAGAGAATTTTTCTTTATCATTGAGTTTTAAGTAATTTGTTCATAACGTACCTCACTGCAATTCTTTATTTTTTTCTTCTTCTATTGTTTCTTTTGCTTGGACTTTTGGATCCATGAGCATATTGATTTGACTGTAATCTGGCAAATTTTGTCATTATTTCTTCAAATGTATTTTATGTCCCGTGACACTTTCAAGGACTCCAGTTACAATTATATTGGTTCTGTTGTGACTTTCCTACAACTTGTGAATGATATTACTGGTTTTCTATCTTTCTCTTTTTGTTTCCTTGTGATGATCTCTACTCTACATTGTCCCCTTCATGGATACTTTCTAATGTAATGTCGAGTCTGATGATTCCTACCATTGTTTTATCTAACACATTCTAATTTTTATCTCTTGAAGTTCATCTTTGCTTTACATTTACTAAATCTACACTTAACATGCTCACTCTTTCTCTAGCTTGTTGAATACATGAAATACAGTTGTAGTACTGTGTTTATGTTTCTGTATACTCAGTATCATTTCAGTCACTTTTATTTTTATTTTATTTTATTTTATTTGTACAGGATCTCACTCCACAGTTCACACTCGTAGTGATCTTCCAGTTGCCAACCTCCCCAGCAGCTGGGATTACAGTCATGCATCACCATGCCCTGACTTCTGAGTCACTTTTGATGGACTTGATTTTTTTCCTTGTTATTGTTTGGGGTGTGTTTTGTTTTTTGTGGGTTTTTTTTTTTTTTTTTTTTTTTTTTTTTTTTTTTTTTTTTTTTTTTTTTTTTTTTTTTTTTTTTTTTTTTTTTTTTTTTTTTTTTTTTTTTTTTTTTTTTTTTTTTTTTTTTTTTTTTGCTTCACTGCAAGACTGATACTTTTTTACGGACATCAGACTTGCCTTGAAACAGTTGACACGTTCATACTTTCAGATTTTCCATTCTGTTTATGATATAAGGGCTGGTTTTCAGATATGCCATGATGATCAGAAATGAAAATGGGGCTGAAGCAGTGTTTATAAAGCATTGCATTGTAACTGTTTTCTCTATATGTTGTAATACCTTATAATTTAATGGATAAAGTTTATTATTCATTAGAAATGAGGATTTTACTTTTTAAAAAATAATTCAGTCCTTATTTCTATTAAAACTCCTGATTTAAATTAAGCCTTTAGTATTATTGTTCCTGTATTCTTTTCACAGATTAATGGTTACCTTATACTTTTTTGGCAATTCCTTTACTGTAAATATTATAATTGGGCTGGGAATATGGCTCAGTGGCTCAGCAGCACAGTGCCCGCCTGACAAGTGCAAAGTCCTGAGTTCAATTCCCAGCACCACAAAGAAATTGTAATTTTGGTTCAGATGGGCATGGCTTTTACATTTTAACAGTCTTTGTCCTCTTAGAGAGAGTTTGATCTGTTTATATTTATTGTGATGAGAATTTTTTTCTTCTCAATTCTGTCATTTTATTTTATATTGTTTGTTATTTTCTTTCCCACTCTGGTTATATATTGTTCACATTTTTCACTTTCTTTTTCTATTCTTTCAGAAGTTACATGTATTCTTATTTTATTTTATTTTTATCCCATTTTTAAAAAAATGAAGCTTCATTAATTCTTGGCCCACTTCCTTTGAATCTGATATGTGAAATTTTCACCAGAAAATTTTGTCTAGATGTGAGTTCTTTCCATTCGTTTTTTCCTCTTCTCTCTGGGTGCTTTCTGCTCAAACTCTTACTGCCAATTTTAGCTGTACTCAGATGCTTTTGCTCCACTTTTTTCAACTCCCTATGCCTTTCTCTGAATTCTATGAGATTTTCCTTTTTGAACAGACAGTTTAAATTATTTATTCCATTTTATTCAATTTTTAATATGCTCTTCACTGCCCTGCTGCATTTTAAAATTCTGTAATCATGCTTTTCATCCAAAAGTAAAACGGTCTTCTCTCACATGATTATCCTTGCAAAATTGCAGTACATTCTCTAATCTCACAGAAAAAATAAATTCAGTGTTCAGATTTTTCTGTTTCTTGACTGAATCTGTCTTATGGGGAAACATTTGATGTTATACATCTGATTTGATTCCTTTTTTGTACTGGAGGAATTAAAATTTTGCCTGATCTTGTTTTGGTTTTTCTTTGGAAGCAAGCAGGATTTGCAGATGAAGTCTGTCAGAGAAGGAACAAATTGAGGTCTTTTAATTTCAGACATGGAGAAAGGCAGGAGTTTCCCACATCTGAAGTTTTGTTGGCTGTTCAGGGGACTCAGTGTGGCCAATGGTTATAGCTGCTATAGGGAGGTATTCATCCAGAGAGCTCTGTGCAACACGTCTCTAAGCCCCTCTGCATGGGGGCCTGGGTAGACACCTCTCTCCCACGTAGAGTTTGAGTTTAAGATTAGCCAACTTCTCAGTAACTTTTCACTCACTCTCCACCCCAGCCCTAGATCCTAGGTATATGGACGAGGAGGCCTGAATTCCTGATGCCAAAACGAACTGGAAAATGTCTCTACAAAAATGTCCTGCAGAACTGAAACACTCAGGATATGATGGAGACTACTTCACTGCAGTTGGGTTAGCTGGGAGTGCCACCCCTCCTTTCTAAGCTTTGTGGATCTCAGGGAAAGTTGGGGCAAGTGGTGCAACCACCATATGAACCTCCACAGTCATGATTGCTTAGAGTTTTAGGATTCTTAAGCTTAGTTCTTCTTGCTTCTAAATTAGGTGGGTCTTTCTCCATCCATCCATCCATCCAACTAATATCTATTGAGCAATGACTACGTGTCACATATTCTGGATCCTGGA
Source organism: Ctenomys sociabilis (assembly GCA_004027165.1). Lineage (NCBI taxonomy): Eukaryota > Metazoa > Chordata > Mammalia > Rodentia > Ctenomyidae > Ctenomys > Ctenomys sociabilis. The sequence continues at coordinate 7,494 of PVKA01039884.1, forward strand.
GATTCAGTACTAAAAGAAGACAGGTAGGAAGCTTGTATTCTAGAAGGGTATTACATGACATAGTGTGAGAATTTTGCCTCCCCCCAACTAGGCTAATTTCTCTCGCAGTACTTCAAACTGTCCTTGTACTCCAACACTAACACAACTATTTTGAATTCTCTGTGAGTTTGACAGAACTGGTAGCATGTTCAAATCATGGCTGGGAAGCAAAAGACCCACCTGTCCCCCCCAAAAGGACAAATGGAATGGAGAAGAATATAGGAAGGAATGAAAGAAAGAAAAAAGAGGAAGAAAGGAAAGGAGCAGAGGGAAGTGACTTCAGAGTTCACCACAGAGACCTTCTCTACTAGTCTCAAAACTCTCATCTGCCCCATCAGATTATGTCTGGAGATTTACATTTGAGTTGCACTCCCATAAATCCTTTGAGATCCTTCTTTTCTTAGATCTTACCATAGTACAAAGTCTCCCACCTACTTAGCATGGAATATAGTTTTTGACATATATAACATGAAGGGAAATTGTAATCACCTTTAGATAAATCAAAAAATCACCTCTATAATAATCACTACATAATTTTGTTTTATTTTTAACTAATATATCATAATCACATTCTTATTTTCATAATTTTAATTTTAATGACAGCGCAACATTTTCCTACATCAACTCTGAAAATTGTTTTGTTGTCTCTGTCTTCTCTTCTAATGTTTAAAGTGTTCTGCTTTTATAATAACATAATTTTTAAGCAACGTAATGAAAATCTTGAAGGCATTTTGCACTTCAGATTTATTTCATGAATGTGAATTCCCAGAAAAAGGACAGTTAGGTCGAAAAATATTGATGTTTTGGGACTGTTGTTAGGTATTTTAAGTTACGTTTTAAAAGGGACCCGTAATGTGGCAATTTTCCTGAAACCTCATCAGCATTAGTTTGCTTTTTAAAATCAGCTTCATACCAATTTGATAATTTAGTAGACAAAAATTGCAACATTATTTCATACATATTGATTGCTGACCTTGCGATTGTTGTTTCTGTTTCCTTTTCAGAGAGTTGTCTGGTCATTCCTTTTGTCATTTATTTGTTTGGCCTTCGGTGTTATTAACTATTTTAATGTACTCCTTTCTAAAGAGGCGTTCTTAACCTTGGCGCCAAGGACTACGGCAGGACAGAGGGAGTGCGCTAAGGACAGGCGCGCCGTTGGTGTGTCTTTGTCTATGTTCATGCGTTGGTCTGTGTCAATGTGAATTTACTCGTGTGTGCTTCTGCATATACCTGTGCCCGGATGTCTGCATGTGAATCTGTAGGACTTCTTAACTTTAGATTTTCAAGCAGGTCAGGTTAAAGAAACCGCAAAGAGGGGTCAGCGAGATAGCTCAGTGGACTAAGCACCTGCTTAGGCAAGCCCAAGGGCTGGGGATTCGATCCCTGGCACCACACGCTGAGCTAGCCCGGACGTGCTCATCTGGTGACTGAGTCCGGGCGTGGTGGTGTGCAGCCTATAATCCCGACGTGGGGGAGACTGAAAACAGGAGAATTGCTGCAAGTCCAAGCTGCATAGTGAGACCCTGTACCAAATACGAAAAGAAAAGAAAAAAGAAAAAAAAAAAAAAACCAGTAGAGTCTAAACCTTTCCCCCGGGTATACTACTTTCTGTATTTGTGTAGGCACACATTTAACGTTTTAATACAGCTTAATCTGTCAATTTCTCCTCTTTTTCCCTTTTTTTTTTTTTTTTTTTTTTTTGTATTTTAGGGAAGGGTCTGCAGGATATCACTACTAGATCGGACTCGTAGTGACCGGCCTGTTCAGAGCCCCCCAAGAGCTGGGCTTACAGGCATGCACCACCACGCCCAGTCTCAATTGCTGTCTCAGGGCGTCCCGGGAGCAGGGCCAGCACAGCAGGCCGGGTGATCCGTGATCGGTGATCAAACCTCTGGCCAGCCCCTGTGCCTGCTTGCAGGCACTTTAATCTGCTGAGCTATTTGGCCAGCCCAATTTCTCCTTTTTTGTAATTTCCTCTATTTTTTTCCTCTGTCCTTGGCTCATTCTTTCTCAGATGGATTAATCGCATGTGGTACTGACTTATGGGTTGACTATTTTTCCACTTTCCAGTGAAAGTGGTATGTGCTCAGTGGGAACCATAGTTCTACTATTGAGCTTCTATCCCTTGCTGGGTTAGTGGTGTGCAAGCCCGTACTGTCACTAGGTTCTGGCATGCTGTGGGTCCTTGTAGAGCGAGGTTCTTGTTGTCCTGGGCGAAAGATTGGATGAGAAATGTGCAAAAGGTAGCAAGGTTTTATGTTGATTAATGGTATTAAACGTACAAAAAGAAGCCTGCTCTGCAGAGGGAGAGTGGGGCTAATTAAAGTAGGAAAGGGCAGAGGTGGCCACTGAAGGAGTTTACCATGAGTTTACCTGGGCTCTTCTTTCCCTCATTCTGCCGTCAAGTCTGGCCTGCCCTATCAAAAACCTGCTTGATTTCACACCAGGAGAATAACGATAGCCCTGGCTGATTAGTCCCAGGGGCGGGGCTTGCGTGCGCGTGTCCCGGATCTACAAGACCTATGGGTCATGTCTACCGGCTCAGACACTGGCCCTGCCTTGATCTCCTGCCTCAGTAACCACTCCGGGATCATGCTGGGCTCTGTGACAGAGATCAGATTCCGATCAGCCATGTGATCCCGAGGGTACAGAACGGCCACTCCGAATTTCTCTGTGCTGCTAAGCTGGCTATTTGGTAGGTGAGGTGTATTCAATGCATTATTTTATACGTATACACAAGGTCTTACTATGCAGTTCATGCTGGTCTTAAATTCACTATGTAACCCAGGCTGGTCTCAAATTTACAGCAATCTTCCTGCCTCAGCCCCTCAAGAGCTAGGATTACAGGTGTGTACTACCCAACTTTGGTGCATTTTTGACTTATAGTATTTTTTACATGTGATGGATTTATTGGGCTGTAATCTTGTTTTAAATTAGAGAGCATCTATTTGCCATTTTACTTCCACTGATTTGTTTTTTATTTTATTTTATTTTTTTCACAATTGATGTCTTGTAAATTTGGAATTTATCTCTGGGTATAGATTTAATTTCTCTACTTATCGGTTGTTCGATTTCTCTGGTTCCTTTAATACACAGTATTTACTTCCCATATCATTTTGTGACAAATTTTTTTGTGTAGCGCTTTCTGACACCACTAGGTTTGTTTTTCAGAGTTCGATGTCACTGAGTCACAGTGCTAATCTTGCTTTGTGCTACACCACTTCACACTTACTGTTCTTTCATGACTTATTTAAACATTGTTGAAATAATTGATAGAGCAATTAATTTTGCTCTTTTTTCCAGACTGTTCTTGCTGTCTTGCCAGTTCTTTTCCAAACTATTTTTAAATGCACTGTCAAGTTCTATAAGAAATCCTTTTATATTAAAACATAAAATTATAATATTTAGACTTTGTAGTGAGACACATGATATATTTTTTTATTATTCAATTTTCTGTTACGCTTTCTCAGCAATTTTTGAATTTTTATGTATATCTTATTCAGATTTTTAGTCTTTTACTATTGCTTTTCTTTTCTTTTTGTATTTAGTACAGAGTCTACAGGGTCTCACTACACAGAACTGACTCATAGTGATTCTCCTGTTTCAGCCTCCCAAGCGCTGGGATTACAGGCACGTGCTACCACACCCAGTCTCAATCACTCTCTCAGCATGCCCCAGGGGCCGGGCCAGCACTGCACTTTTCAGGATCAAACCCTGGTCCCTGCATCTGCCTAAGCAGGCATTTTAATCTGATGAGCTATCTGGCCAGCCCTAACTATTGCTTTTCAATTGTGAATTGTTTCCTGTCTTGATACCCTATGTACTTAGAAAGTTCGGGATTTTTAAAATGCATAAAATATATATTATATGGATGACATCCAAGTAACTGTTGAACTTTTGTATTATTGCTAATATTAGTTTAGATGAAAACATTAAGATTGGGTTTTTTTGTTTTATTTATTTATTTTTTGTATTTTTTTGAGACAGGGTCTCACTGTGTTGTTTAGGCAGATCTTGATCTCACCATGTAGCCCACACTGATCTTGAACTCCTGGTGATCCTCCTGCCTTAGCCTCAATAGTGCAGGAATTACAGGGGTATGTCACCATACCTGGTTTGAGAACATTAGTTTTTAATTTTTAATTTTTGTTTTAATATTTTTAGGATTTTTTTTTGTGTGTGCAGGGTCTCACTATGCTCCTTAGACTCATAATGATCCTCCTGTTTTCTGCCTCCCTAGTGCTGGGATTACAATCATAAACCACCCTGCCCCGACTTCATCTCAAGCTCAGAGCCCCCTGGGGGCTGGGGTGGACATGGCATAGGGTGCCAGGGATTGAACCCTGGCCCCTGCACCTACCTAAGCAAGTGCTTAGTCTGCTGAGCTATCTCACCAGCCCTGAGGACATTAGTTTTTAAAAGTGTGTAGTCACTGTAGATGAAATTTTCTAAAAATTATTCCTATGGCTTCTTTTTTCATGTCTTATTATGTCAGCCTAAATTATCATGATAATAAGAATGGTGATACAGAGCTAACTTATTTTGTTATGCTTTTGAAATAGTTTTTCCCACTAAAAAGGATGCTGGCTTGGTTTTAAATAGACCTTTACTCTGATAAGGAAGCAATGCATTAGTCCTATTTTTAAATGTTTTGACATTTATCAAAATGCATGTTTGGGCATGTACTTGAGTGACCATAAGCTTCCAATTATTTAATCTATGCGTCTGATCTGTTATATTAATAGATACCCTTTTGTTGAACTTTCTTTTCATTTATGGAGAAATCCTCTGTGGTCATGGTGTGTTAGTCTCTTAATATGCTCCTGAGCACTACTTACTTACATGATATTGGATCCCGTTTTCTTTTTTTAAAAATTTCATATCAGAGTTTAAAATCAGAACTGTATTTGCCCTGCAAAGTAAATTAGCAGAATTTTTACTGTTATTTTCTTATGTTAAAGAATAATTTATGTGGTATGGAAGCGTGGTGTGGTGTAAAATTTGAATAGATCTCTCCACAGATAGCAGGGTAGGTGAAAGCATCTTTTTCAGGAGTGGGAGGGATCATTCTTCAGCGTATTTCTTACCCTTGCAGCTTACTTCTTGCTTGCCGATCTAATGCATATAATACATGCATTAGCCTATCATTTTGTAGAGCATCATCTTTTTTTCCCTTGGACCTGGGGACTGAACCCAGGGGCTCACACACACTCGCCAGGGCTCCTCCACTGAACTGCATCTTCTGCTTCTATCATCTGTTTAATTGATATTTCAAACAAATGTGCCATCGTGTTATGTATACTGTTCCCCCTCAATAGTTTTTAATCTTTTTGATTCATTGTTATAATCATTTCCTCATCTCTGATTTCATTTGGGCCTCTTTTCTTCTCTTTATTATATTTGCCAGAGGTTGGTCTTCTTTATTAGCTGTTTCAAAGAATCAGAGCTTGGTTTTATTTATTGATTCCACTGTTTTTGTGTTTCCTAATTTGTTTATTCCTGCTATCATCTTTCTTTCCTGCCTAATATTTTCCTCAGGGTTTGTGTGTGGTGTGGGGATGGGGCAGCAAAAATATTTTCTAAGGTATAAAGCAGAAAGCTTAGTTTAATGGGGTTTTTGTTTTAAATTTTTAATTTAAAAGCATCTAAAATGAACCTTACCTATTTTCTGAGTTACTCTTTGTGATCTTAAAATGTCATGATGCCTTAGACCTGTGATCTCTTTGTCCCACATATCCTGGGCCTAATTTTTTTGGCAGCGGGAATCAAACTCATGACTCATGCTTGCCAGGCAGGTGCTGTTCCACTGAGCTATGGTCCCAGCCCCTTGTCCCACATATGCTGTGATATGGACTTAGAGTGGGGCGAGGTGTCACAAGAGACCGCCAGGGGACTGGGAGAACCCAGAATTGCTCATTTTGTGAATTTTCTTATGCCAAGAATCTCTGTGTATCCAACCTACCTGTCCCTGCATCGCTTTCATCACCTAGGATGCCACAGACGACTTTGTGTGTGTATTCATGTGTTTGAAAAGGAGAAATATTTTCCAAAGGACTCCATGCCTCTGCTGAAGGCCATTTCAACAATAATAAAATCACTTTCAAACACCCAAGAGGCTCTGAAGCTCAGCAGAACAGTTAGAATTGGAGGAATCTGTGAACTTTGAAGTGAGGGAAAATCTACACTTTTAGTTCCACTAAATTCTTACTTAAAATTTAGTGTTTTGTTCCATTTTGAGTGTAGGAACAAACCATAATCACAGTGACAGTACCATGATGAGTCACGCATAGAAATCATGGCTACTTTTCTATCACAATTCAGTTGCTATGGATATCTGGAAATTCCATCAAGGTTCATATCTATTTCAAAATTATGTTAACCATTGAATCTGTTATTAGAGCTCATTATTTGATTCATTAATAAAGAAACATATGTTACTGTTTCACATATTTATTCTTTGACTGTGTTAAAAGCTATATTTAACATAATTGATTTTCTTATAATCCTGTAAAACGTTTTCATCACAAATATCTATGATAGGCCCAGAGAGATAGCTCAATAGAAAGAACGCTTGCCTGGCAAGTGCAAGGTCCTGAGTTCAATTCCTGGTACTGCCCCCCCTCAAAAAAAAAAGTATGATATTCCACTTTAAAATGATGTTCTGAGAAGAGATCTATGGATAGTGTTAGAGTGCCAAAGAGGTCAATGATCCAAGCATGGTTAGAAGTCTGTTCTAAGGCACAGTTGTAACCATGCCTTCCTGGGCCTCCATGAGTGTTTTGGACAATTCAAAGATTGTTACTGGGTTTTTGAAGCTATCCAAGACCCAAAGGTATGCAGTGGTTGGGAGCAGGTAAGTTATGACAGTGGAGATGAAGGTAGAGCTTAATGACAGTGTGCACTCAGCATGCACGAGGAATAGGTTCCATCCCCAGCCCCAACCTCAGTAAGTAAATAAATTGATAAAATAAGCATAAATACATATGATGGTCAGCCTCATTCCGTCAGTCCCGGAGCAGTGTGAGCTGTGTCCTGGCTTGGCTATTTTCTCTTCTCTCTACCTAACAGGGCTTCTTCCATTGCCACCCACTGGCATCTTTCCAGTCAGCTGCTTCCTAATAGTCAGCTGTGAGTGCTTTTATCTCTGATCAGTCTCTTCCATGTGTTTCATAGGCAGAACGAGATGTCTTCTTCTTTCCGAATCTCCTGTAACTCACTCAGGGGCGGGGTGTTGAGGCAGCAAGGAATAGGTGTCTACATGTGAAGAAAGAGATGCTTCCTGCCCACATGGAAACCACTGGCCTTTGCATGGATCTGTGCAAATGGCAATCACTTACATCACCTCAAGTGACCAACACTGTGTAGAATCAGTCCCCTTTCTACAGAGGAGGAAACTGAGGCTCTACGATTTTAGGACAACAGCCTCGCAACTTTATGGAAGCTGGAAGCTCCACTTGATCTCTCTGGCTCTCAGTTAATTGCGTTGCCTACTCAGCTACTGTGCTGTAGGTAAATGTTAATTTTCTCTAATCACACAGGTGACATTGTGATTGTGGGGATTTTTCTTCATTTTCAGTATTACTCTATTATTTTAAATGGGACACCCAAATATGCTTGAGGCTTTCTAGGTAATAGAGATGACATTGGCTGATCTTCTGCTTTAACCTGAGCTCCTGGGTTCAAACCTGGAAAATCCTCCTTTTTTTTTTTTTTTTTTTTTTTTTTTTTTTTTTTTTTGAGACAGGGTCTCACTGTGCAGTTCAGGCTGGCCTTAAGCTCACTTTGTAGCTCAGGCTGGTCTCGAACTCACAACAATCCTCCTGCCTCAGCCTCCCTAGTGCTGGGATTACAGGCATGCGCCACCACGCCCGGCTCCCTCCTTTTGATCTATCTTTATTCACAGTCTCAACTCTTCCTGTATCACCAAAACTTTTCTTCAATTAAAAACAAATCTTGCAATCCCAGCTACTCAAGAGACTGAAGAAAAAAAATCACAAGTTCAAGGCCAACTTGGGTATCTTAGAAAAATATAGGATAGACAGATGAAAGAATTTTATCACTGCCCATGTTTTTATTTCAAATGCTCCAAATGAACACCTACTACAGGCAAAGTTCCGCCTGTAATTTCATGTTGTAGTGATGGATACATTGTGTCAACTTGAGAAGGTTAGAAGTTTAACTAAGGGACTCAGAGGGAGGCCAGACTCTCCCTTTGTAAACATCCTGAGCCAGTGTGGAACAGAGTGTGGGGAAGGTGTGACGTTTCACCTGTCCTGGGGCGCATAACCTGCTTCTGGCATCAAGGAGGAAAGGGGGCCTGGGCTCCCCTGTTTTTGCTCTTCTTGCTTTTGCTGTCTTCTGCCACCTTAGACTGCTGTCCCTGCGCCAGGCCACCCTGCCTTGGAGCCAGCTGACTGCAGACAGAAACTTCCACAAACTGTGACCTAAATAAACTTTTCCTTCTTTAATGTTGGGTGTGGGGTATTTTGTCTCAGCGGGGAGAAAAGTGGCCAAGACACAGGCTCATTCTCAAAAACATCAGAAAATACAGGTAAGACAACCCAGCTGTTGTCTACCAGGATAAGCTAGGTGGACTGTAGCAGAAAAATAAAATTTACCATTATACAACATCAGACATGTACCAACCACAGCCGCATGAAACCACAAGGCACAATTTAAAAACGCAATGTTGAATTTAAAATAGGCACAACCCCATTAAAAAAAATACAATATTACTTGATTTGTATACACTTTAAACTACTCTTTAGGGATGTCTTGTTGGGTTATAAAACTATGAAAAATAAAAAGCAAAGAGAAGATGCGCAACACGCTGTGTGCTGGGAGTTGCTCCGCTGAGGGGTTCAGGGGCATCGGAACGAAGGTGGTCACAGAAACTCCCCTTCATCACCCGACCTTAAGCTCGACATCTATGTTTCGACATCTATGCACCCATGTGCATTTTACTGCACTAAAAGGGAAGGAGGCTAAAACTACAGGTAAGAATAAAGTGAGAAAATCAGAATTCTACCCCAATTGTGATACTTGGGGTATATTTTCCCAGCCCCAGCCCCCTTCCCTGTTCTTGTTTTTCTCTAACTAAAGTGAGCTCCTTGCTTAACACACTGTTGATGTTTCACATTTCTGTCTTCCTCCTTCCTCTCCAGGGGCCACCCTACTCACCACCCTGGGACTAGGGGCTGCCTTTTGGGGGACCCAGGAGGCCAAGGCATGAAGGGAGGAGAAGTGGGTTTGAGTAACCACCGCTTTCGGGCCAGCGCCTTCTCTAACCATCTGCAAAGTAGCAGCCGCCTTGAGCCACTGCCCCATTTGCTCATGAAGGATTTTGGGGCCCAGGCGGGGAGCGACCCACCCGTCCACCAGCCCTGAGCATGACCGCTGCGGGCAGACCTAGCCTCCGTCTGACCATCTCGCCCCAGCCCCCGGTTTTCACCGGTCCCAGTTCAATCCAAAGGGGGCGTTCCGAATCCCCGCCCCGAAATGAAACTGCCCTGGGCCCCGGCCCCCTCGCGGGGCTTGTGCGGCCCGCCTGGGCGCGCGGCCATCACCCAGGGCAAGCGCGGCGGCGGCTGCGGGCTCCCGCACGACTTATTGCGGCATCGCTCACTCCCCGTCAGGTCTTATTGCTCCAACATCCCCTAAATGACAAAGTTGGATTCATTAAGTGTAAATTCAATCAAACTTGAGAGAGAGAGAGAAAATAAAAGTGACTCAGAATAAGGAATGGGAGCGCAGTAAGTGGCTGTGGCTCTCTCTCTCCCTAGCAGGAGCCTGAGGCCGCCCAGGCTCCAGGGCGCAGAGCAAGCGAGGCAGCGCTCCCCTGAGCCCGCGGTGGTTCGAGCCCCGTCACTGGCCCTGAGACCTCGGCCGCCTCCTGTCCCTTTTCTAGGCTTTCACGTGCTCCAGGGGACATCTACATCAGGCAAAGGCTGTGAGGACAGACGCCAAGAGGAGCATCCCCGGGGGCCGGGCTTCCTGGGCAGCCCGGGGTGTCCTGGGGTGTGATGACAAGGAAGGAGTGGGAACTCTGAATTGCAGGACCCTGAGCTAGATGTGATCTCAGAACCGTGACACTGCCGCCTGGGACAAGCCTTCCTATCAGGGAATGTGAGTGTGACTGTGTGTGTGTGTGTGTGTGTGTGTGTGTACGTAAGCAGAGTCAATGTTTTAAAAATGTCTACTTGTACTATGGCAGATATATGCCAGTATTTTTCTTTTATTATTTTTTTTCCACCCACTAAATTGTTTTCGGGACCCACGAGCTCCATGGCTAGGGTCCCGCAGGCAGGGTCCTCTTCTCCTACCTCTCCCTGTCAGACGTCCTGTCAGGCCCAGTGAGTGTGCACCGCGCAGGGCCCAGGGAGCCCAGGCACAGGGCTGAAACACCCTAGCTGCAGCGGGAAAACTCAGGAAAGGCCTTGCCTAGAGATTGACTTTGAAGGTAGACGCGCAGAGACCACCCCAACCCGGAACCGGAGCCCAGCTCTGCACGGTGTCGTCGTGGGTTCTTGTCTGCTCTTTGTCTCTCACTTTTATCTTGACAGGTGTGCAACTGGGGTGGGAGGCTGGGGCTCCCACACCTCAGAGGGAAAGGTTAATGAAGCTGCTTCTGGCATCCTAGGGCTGCTTTGAGGCACTGCCACCTACTGGTCACTCCCTCTCATTACACCCCACCACTTTCTGAGAGTTCTGTGTTGGTAACAACTCATTAAATGCGGAGTTGTTTCCTGGGTTCAAAGCTCATCCATCCATATCAGTCAAGTTCTCTGAATCTTCAGAGAAATCTTGTGGGAAAAGCAGGCATCCTTATGTCCATCTTCTACGTGAGGATAAAGAAGACCAGAGAGGTTAAGTGATTCACTCAGGAGCACACAGAGTTTTCCTATGGACGCTGTGGCCCCAGGCCAGGCTTCTTTTGCTTATCCTATGTAACAGACTCCAGCGGGCTAGGTGGCTAAAGGCTGAACGAGCAGACCAGAACCTGGATTGGTTAGAGATGTGGATCTTAGGCTGCTCAGAGGGAAGGGAGAGACTGCTGGTCTGGGTAATGCACATTTCATACTGATTGGCCTGCTCTGGGCATCCTGGGCCAGGAGGGATTCAAAGAATGATACCGTTTGGCTCCACTCTGCGTGAGGTGTTCTGGGAAGGTGACAAGTAGCAGGCTAATCTGGTCCACCTAGAAAGCTGAGCTGAGCGGCTCAGACGCATCAGGAGCTGGGTTTGCTTCCTTTCTTGAAGCAATAAGCAAAAGGGATAGAATGGGGTAATGAACGAGGGGTGGTTCTGGTGCTGTGCACCGGGGCCCATCTCCCCACAACCATCTCGCTAACCACGCCACCTCAGGCACAGTACTTAAGTTGTCTGTAAAGTGTGAAGTGGGGATTCTCAATTTCCTCATTTGGAGAGGGGAGGCTGCGGATGCCGCTCTGTGAATCCACGCCATGCTCATGTCCCCTGTGATTCAAAGGTTTTGATCTGGTCAGCTTCCACGAAGAGGGCAGTGTCTGAGTGGGTGATGACAGGCTAGGAGAAGTCAGGTACCGGGCCTCAAGCTGAGGATGGTGACGAGGCTATTTTAAGTTTCTGAACTTCAAGGGTGT
>PVKA01039885.1:0-19155 GCA_004027165.1 Ctenomys sociabilis
AACTACACTCTTAATTCACTGATAAGAGATATCTGCTAAAATAATATCTGTAAATATAATATCATGTATGCACCTTGTACAATACCAAAACGTTATGAAAACAGTTTGCAATGTATTAATTCATCGAATGTGTATGGTTAAGGTGTCTTGAAACTGTCTGATTGACATTTGTATTTTAATAAAATAAAAATAAAAAAAAGAAAACCTAGATAGTATAGCTTTATGTACCTTGAGGCTATTGTTCTTAGACTACAGACTGATAAATTATTTACTCTCCTGAACCCTATAGGTAATTATAACACAATGATTAAGCATTTGGGTTTCCAATTATTCTAAACCTAAAACAAATACAGTTAAAAAGTAGGAGATATAATTTTGCAGCTCCATAATAATGAAAGATTTTAAAGTCTTTCTTTAATCCAAATGTTTTAATGTGTCACTTGAATATATATATGTGTGTGTGTGTGTGTGTGTGTGTGTGTGTGTGTGTGATTGTTATTGTATATAAAGTTTTAAGTTCATGAGTCTAATTGGGAAAAAATTTGCATGCTGGGTGTCTAAGTGATTCATAACTTGAGCAAATAAAGAATGTGTATAACTAAATAATAAAAATTTAAATAATCAAAATTCAAAATAGACAATATATTTAAATAGATGTTTTCTCAAAGAAAATTCACAAAACACCACCAAAGCCATGAAAGGATGCTCAATGTGATAATAAATGGAAAAGTGAAAATTTAAAACACAATGAAACCTCACTTCTGAACTGCAGAACACTGATCCCTTTAGCACCAGAGACTGGTTTTCTTGAAGACAATTTCCCCCAGGGCAGGGCCAGGACAATACTTTTGGAGTGATGCAAGTACATTGCATTCTTTGTGCACCTTATTTCTACTGTGTCTAAATTGCTATATGCAGTGAAATAAGTGTGTAACTCACCCTGGTGCAGCAACAGTGAGAGCCCTGAGCTTGTTTTCCTGCAATTAGATGGACCCTTCTGAGAGTGACAGGAGACAGCGACACCCAAGTGGGTTATGTCCCATCTACCCCATAATCTCATTTCAGTTTCTGTCACAGAAAGGGGATCAGGTGTGGAAGCAGGTTTTTCAGTGCTTTACTGGAAATCTCAGAGTGTTCTGCCTTAACTTTCATACTAGAAATCCCAAATATACTTCAGTGTCCCCATCACTTGTGATCTCGAGTAATTGATACATCTCTAGCACAAATAAGATTCATTCTCCTATCTTATTTACACATGGCTCATAGGTCCATTCCTTTCCAATTTGGAAATCTTTCATGGCTGAGAAGAAGTGCTCAAATTCCTTTGAAAGCTGAAATTGGTGATCATTTTTCAGCTAGGCAAAAGAATTCTCAAAATATGCTTGAAATATGTCAGAAATTTCAATGTTCATTTGCCACCCCAGTAATTCCTGTTTGTCTTGAGGGCAGCCACTTTATCTTCTAAATCTCATATAGTTGTCATTATACCCTGAAGTGACCAATTGAGTTCGTTATACAGGTTGGAAGTGTCACACAAATAGGCAATTTTTGCAACCCACACTATTACTGAAATGTGCTGCTGATACTACCTAGTTGTCTAAAATAAATCTTTGAAATAACTCCCATATTTCAAAAACTCTGGGCAGGAAACTAATTTTAGATAGCTATGTCACTTCCTGTGTATAAGAGAAGATGTGGTCTTTGTGTTCATCTCCTCAAGAGTTGCTGAATAGATGTGTTAAGGATGCACTTTAATGTAATTAATGATTGTAATCATATCATGCAATACATTGTTTAGTTCAGGTGATGATTTTCAGCTAGCCATCATTTCTGTATGGATGACCCAATGTGTAGACTCACATGCAGTATCTACCCTTTTGATTCAAGGGAAGAAACTAAAAAGTTGTCTAATCCAAGCAGTCACTCCATTCACGTGGGTACTCACACAACACACACACACACACACACATTCATGCACACATATGCACAATTATTCAGTTATTCTGATAGGTGATCAAAGACTTGAATAGTTTTGGCTGACAACACCCCATGCATGTATGTGCAAAATATATCCTCTTGAAAATACACAGCACAAAAGCAAGCACTGTTCCCTTGATGTCTTCATCAGTTATCTGGTCAACCTGAATTGCATATCATGGTGATTTAGTAACCCTCTCCATCAATTGTTCCTCCACTGTTTCATCAGTTTGTCCAGTTATGGTGCTGGCCCAAAGGAGAGCATGTGAAATTTTTTGAACTGAAGCCTCTCTTGAAAGTTCATGGCAAATGTCCTGAGGATTGTCTTCAATCATGCAAGTAGGACTGTCTTCACCAAAAGCAAAGGGTGTCCTAGCTTTAGCAAGGTGGTTAACAGCTAAAAATGATGCGCACAGTGCAGACACATTTGATGAACCAGTGGCCTTCAATTATTGCTTCTACTGTTTGCATTTATTTTTTTTAACTACAAAGTTTTGTTTTATAATATACGGTGGTTGGTCTGCATGTGGGAAGGCAGTTTTGAGGGTTTCGGGGCTTCATTGGATACTGGTCACCACATATTAGACAAAGTGCACTTGGAGAATGTGAATCACATGTTGCATGAACCCATGCCATAAAATAGGCTCTTGGGATTTTCATTTCAGCATAGTTTTCCTTTTACAGGTATTTTTGTGGGTCTTCTGCTTTCTCATATGGAGTATTTTTCTCTGTTCAAAGAAACTTTCCAGGGATATTTGTTTATTCCTCATTTCAAGCTTCCTAAAACTATGCCTGGGACAAAATATAGTGAAGGAAGGAATCATCGACTCAACTGGTAAATAAATACTGGAAAGACCATGAGCCGACTAAAATAAGACTTAGGTTCAACATTAAAGTCTTCCACCAGGTCCAGCTCTACAAACTGCAGTTCATCAACTCATTAGCTCCTATAAAGACTATTACCAAGATATCTTGAAATCCAAGCTCAATATTTTCCAAGTTTAGAATATACTGTTATCTATATGTAGGTGCTACTGCAGCTGGCCCCTGACCTTGATACTAGCTATGTGACACTGGTTGTTCAGACACTCAGAATACAAGATCTGTGGGTCATGGAAGATTCTACCCAGATTTCAAATGCATTATTTGGAGGTCAAACCACACATCCTGAAGTATAGAAGTGTGCAGTGGTGGGAATGTGGTCATAGTGGCAGTGGAGACCTGAGGAACTTAGAGATGCCAAGAACCTGTAACATCGGCCAGGGAAAGGCATAGAGCATGAGTAGAGCCCACCAACATGAGGTCTGACTTCTCATCCAGGATGGTGGTAGGGGATGAAGCTGATCACAACCTGTGGAACTCACATCCTACTACCTTCTGCCTTGGATTTGAGAACAGAACTCCAGAACTTAATGTGTAGCTCACAGATTTTTTCTTAAAAAAAATTGCAAATCTTGGCTACTATGTCCTCGCCATGGGAAAACTGGCTGGTACAGTTACCGTGTGGTTATAATTGCTGTTGTTGATGATGCTGTGTGTGTTTCTCTGTGTGCCTTGTACTTTTAAAAATTAATTTATCCATTGTTAGCCACCACTGTTTATATCTGAATTTTTTTGAATAATGAAATGAAGATCAGAGAATGGGAGACTTTACTGTGTTTTATAATTGCAGCCCTTCTTCCTTTTGGTTTTATGCTGTTCTGTTGACTCTTTAAGCATTTTTTAAACTTTTATGAATATTCCAATGGTAAAACACAGCACTAAAATGTTTATTTATATTTCAGTGTATAGCCATTTGTAATTATACCATATATTTTATGTAAAAGTCTAATATATAGCATTAATTAATGAATCATATTTCTAGCTTTTTAATAAAAAATGTCATTATAACTGTTTTTCTCCCAACATCTAGCTATGAATAAAGCAGAGAAAAGAGAAAAAGATGGATACTTGTTTTTTAAAGATTTTTCCCTTCTATTGAAGGTAGACAACTTCCCACTTACATCAATTTAGGAAACTTAGCCTCCTTTTTCCTTCAATCATATAACATCTTAAGGCTGATGTGTTTATTACTGTGAATACATGCCACTGTTTACTTTTCTGTCTTTGCTATCAAATTTTATCTTCATGAGATAAAAGACTCAGATGACCAGCACCCCCGATGCACACACACTGAATAAAATACAAATAGGGATGTTGAAGAGTTTTAAACCCTTCTCATTATAAACACATCATGCCTCATTTAAACACAACACCATGCGAGTAAGGCTCCTGCCTTACTTGATCGTATTTCTTATGATCAAGTGTTTTATTGCCTCAAATCAAAAGGTTATTGCCTCATTCATTTGAGATATGCCAATGCAGAAGTTTAGAAAATGAATGAAAGTGGGGACAGGTGAGAAATTTCAGGATTGTTATGGCATGGACTGATGCTAATATTTTCTGGCCAGCCAGTCTTCTCTCAATTTGACAATTCTTAGTATAAGACTTCTGTTCACTCCTATGTCCCCAAGTATGCCTTGGTCGTCCCTGGTGCTACAGAATTCATAAGAAAAAATCTTGTAAAAAGAAAGCCTGCTTAAATTAAAACCTAAATGTGTGAATGCCACATTTGATATTTCTTAGACTTGTACAGACACTTTATTTCATAAATACAGGTTGCATCACAGAAGGTGAAGAGATAAATGCTACCAAAAAGAATCTGTACCATTGTGAAAGCAAGAAGTGAGCTTTCAATGGTTTTTCAATGGATCCACTAGAAAATGATTTTCTTTTGGAGACTTAGCAAAGCTTCTTCCTTTCAGCTTTCGCTGTCCTAGGTCAGTCACTAAGCAGAGCACTGGCATGGCTCCCAATTCAGCTTGCGTGGTGCAGTGCCTCTTCCATCTCCTTTGGGGACTGAAATCAATACTACATATCTTGTTTGGATGAAACACATCCCTCTGGTTCCAGGCTGCCTCTTTTAGGCTCTGGGATTCAGAGTATTTGCAGTACACCCAGCTTTTTGACACACCCTGCTCTGATCTAGCCAGAACCTCCCCAAGAACAGGCTGTGTCCTATTACTGCATCCGGGCTTCATTGTTGGCTCCGAGTCCCAGCCCACTTGAATTTTAATAAAGATTCATAGGCAGTTGTTATGAAACAAACACCATAATGACACTAAGGCAGGCTGTAGATTTATTTTTAGGCAGATGATGTGTGTGGCCCATGCCTCAGGCCCACCAAGTAATAATAATAGCAACACTGTAAGTAAGGAGAATTTTTTCATAAAAAACATATAAATCATAAAATGTTTCGTGCCATCCTTCCATTTCCTGCCCACCTTCCTCCTGCTACCCAACTTCCTCTGATTGGTCCTTGTGGGGTCAGTGCTGACACCTTCACTGTGCCTAAGGATCAAAGAAGAGAGCAATGAATCCTTCTGATCAAGAATTCTTTTTTTTCCCCATTTATTTTTATTTTATTAAAATACAAATGTCAATCAGACAGTTTCAAGACACCTTAACCATACAGAGTCGATGAATTAATACATTGCAAACTGTTTTCATAATGTTTCGGTATTGTACAAGGTGCATACATGATATTATATTTACAGGTTTTTTTATAGCTGAATTATATCAAAAATTCAATAATTATTTACCTAGTGGATGACCATAGCACTAAAAGCCGACATAATATCCTGTCCAGCCACCATTAGGACCAGCCAGATAGCTCAGTGGATTAAAGTGCCTGCATCGGCAGAGGCAGGGGTTGGAGGTTCGATCCCCAGCCTGCTGTGCTGATCCCACCAGGGCATGCTGAGAGGGCAGATGAGACTGGGCATGGTGGCACATGCCTTAATACTGGCACTTGGGAAGCTGAAAATAGGAGACTCAGTACAAGTATGATCTGTGCATGGGACCCTATAGACCTTGCCCTAAATACAAAAATGGAAGGAAAAAAAAAAAACACGAATTCATTTGAGAAAAGCAACTCATAGTATTTGATATGTACAGAAAATGCAGCCAAGCTTTACAGTTTTAAATCTGAGCTTTGTTTGTCTTTGTAAATGTGTTCTCTGATATTGACACATTTATGTGTTTGAAAACCTGTGTTGATATAGACATCAATAGGTAGTAGCAGCATAAAACCTGAATTAATGCACTTTGGGGGAGAGCTATTTTTCAAAATGAAAATACTTAGAGAGGAACAATATTTGTTGGAAACTTAAGAAACATTATTCTCATCAGTATAATAAAGAAGCCCTTTTTGGAGACTGTCATGTGAGGCTGTTGATAAATCTAGATTGCCAATATTGCATTTACATCTCAGAAGTCACAGACCCCAAGATTTGGTTTCATGTAGAAGTTAAAGAAGCGATTTTTTTGTAAGCTCTCTATTTGCTCTTCCATGGACTGTTAAGAACTGCCAAGAGTGGCTAAATATGGAAACCATTTAAAGAAATCTTATTAAAAATCCAACTTCCTAAAATTGAACCTTAAGTGAACTCAAGCATCCAAGGAAACTAGCAAAGTGAGACGAATATTTAGAGCACAACAGATTAAAGAGGAGGCTATAGTACAAATACTTCAGATAGCAAACACTTTTGAACTGTATGCATAACTTACTGGATTTCCCAAAAATTTGTAAAAAGACAATTAAAACTCAAGAGGGCGTAACGAAAGGCTCAGGTATAGCACAGGTGAAGTCCTGGCTCAGCTTCTTACCTTGGGTGATTTTTATATTTTTCTCTCCCCAAGATTTCTTACCTATGAAAAATAGCAGGCAGATAAAAATAAAAGTGTGTGCTTTTCTCCAGACTAATCCAATGGAGAAAAACAAGGGAAGAAGATAAATAAGGCTATTTCAGCTAAGATATTTTTCTTTCAAAAACATAATACCATCAGTATTTTACTGTCTCATGTATTCTATTTTTTCTTTCCAATTCATGATTTACTAAGTAACTATTACTTATTTATGCTTGAATTGTTTTTACTTTTCTTTGTTTCTTCATTATTTTATTTTATGACAATTTCTTTTTACCCAGTACTAGGAATCGAATGCCAGACCTTGCACTTTCCAGGAGGATGGTTATACCACTGAGTTATCTCCCCAACCCCAATTTCTAAGTATTTTATTTTGTACTCATACCTACTTACTGTCTTCTGTGGTTAACAGATATTCCCTACAATTTGTGTCAACCACAAGTTCATACTATCTTATTAACTTCTGATTCCTTCTCAAAACCACAAAGGTGGGGTCCTGAGGAACTTACACATTTTATGCTATATCTTCCCCATAATCATGACAAACATGTCTGAATCAATTGCCAGTTCAAACTGTCATAAACTTCTGTGATGCAAGCATGAATTTCATTGCATGAGGTGTGATCAAAATATATTGTGTCCATTTAGATTTAAAACATTTATTACTGTTAAAGATACATTTCCATTAACCCCACTCAAAATAATCCTCCTTACATTGAACACCCTTACGGCATTATTCTTGCATCACTCTGAAGTGGTGCTGGAAGTCTTCTCTCATGAGAGTCTTTAGAAGGATTGGTGAAAATATGGTGGCTGCTGCTGCCAAGTGCCATCCATGGGAAAGGCAAGCTCATGAAAACATCACTGGGTGGCCTTCTCCAGTTAAGTATCAGATCTAGCACCATGTGGCTTCTGGCTCCACCCCAAGGTGAAAATAATCATGAAAAGCCTATGTTTTGCATCCATTCTGGATACTGAGGCAACCATAAGAGGGCTCTTAAAGACATACCAAGGAAGACTTCCAGAACTGTTTTCGAAAATGGCCCAAATAATGAAATAAGTGTGTGTAAGAGTTTTTGAAGGTAATTAACTTTTAGTACATTAAAACATTTTGTGGCTTTAGTACTTTTTTTCTAAATTTAAATAGTTATGCTATTTTTCAGCTATATTTCATATTTCCACCAAAATTCAGTCCTACATTGTAGGATTCTGTACAAATTTTTCTACTTTTCTTTTATTGAACTCCTTTTAATATTACATTTCTATAAAAGCTTTAAATTTAGGGAAAATTGTCTCAATATTATGGGAATGATGCAAAAAATACTGAAGTCTCTGAACATTTAAAACTCAATTTTTTTGCGGAGTATACTGAAATTCACTTACAAAAGTCCACACCAGAGTAGTCCTAATGTACTCTAGTTACTGCAAGAGACCATTTGTTGATACCAATCTTTCTCATAATTCCAGAACTAAACATTTATTTTGGAATTCAATGGTGTCTTCTACTTTTGGGATATTTAAGTACTGAAACAAATAAACAAAAAAGACTTGTTACATTTAGCTTCAAAAACATGTCTAGACCCTACCTGTAAACAAAACAACTAAATCAAACAAAAATGGTGCAATTTGAGAACAATAAATAGCCAGGAAAAAATCCCTTTGATGCTTAGTTTCAACTAAGGCAATAGATATACAAATCATGTTGTCACCATTGCTGAACAGATTCTTGTTTTGTTCTACTTTACAAGCATTTTCATGTATTTCTAGCTATTTTATCAGCACTTTCCATATTGTATATTAGTGGTTGGTTCTTTTCAGTTTTCCTTTAAAAGAGAGGCTATGTTTTCTTTGATTCTGTATCCCTGAATACTTTGTCATATGACAAGAAGTAAGATTAACAGGGAAAATATTAATGACTACTATTATTGTTGCTTTCCTTATAATTTGTCTCCTATCATCTTCCAGGAATTTTAGTGAATATTTTACATACTATATCAATTGACATTTATCATAGACCTACATATAAGTGTTAGAATGCCCATTTATAAAATAAAAATTATATCTTGAGGAACGTATTAGGCCATTTCAGTTCATATAGCTTATAAAATACTCTTTATAACAAATTTAGGTCCAAAGTGCATTTTTTTTTCATACAGTGAGTAGTGATCTTTAGTTAAATGAATGAATATTTCTATAAACATAGAAACATGATGCACATGAATGCATTCTCATATATAGTCATATCAACTTTCTTTCTCCTTTAGATAGCATTTTCTGACCTGCATCAGAATAATTAAGTTGAAGGGGAAAAAAATCATGAATACTCTAACTTTTTCACTCATGCATTTTCATCTTTCTCAAAGAAAACCAAGGGAGAATAAGTGAGCCTCATTGATGGCAAGAAGTGCAAAACAATCTTAGCCCACGTTATATTCATAGTGTGTAGGGAAAAAGTAAGGAAAGGAGGCAAGTATAATACACTGATTTTAGCCATCATGATAAGGTTGTTATGGTTTTCAGACAACCCGTTAGGACAAGGGCCTCTGGAAGCAAAGGTTGCTGGCTAGCAGGGGAAATGAATTACCAGGGAAGACTTTTCTTGTTACACTAAAATTCAAGCCACATGAGTTAGGCATATAGTTCATAGAAAAGCACCTGCCTAACCTATGTGAGGCTGGCATTTGGATCCCCTGAAATACAGGGGTGGGAGGAATCCAAGTCACAAGATTGAATGTCATCATTAAATTTTAAGAGATTGTTTTAATTATCTTTCTCACTGCTAAGGCACAATAGCTTCCTCCTATGACTTAAAGAGGAAATGGTTTACAATTAACTTATAGTTCCAAGGGGTTCAGTACATAGTCAGCAGGCTTCACAGCAGAAACAGGATGTTGGTAGAGCAGAGGGGCTTAGCTCATGGCACCAGGAAAACAGGGCAAGGAAACACTGCTAGGTAGAAATGGGATAGGAGCCACATAGTCTGCCCAAGTTTACAGCTACAGGATTCACTGAGATACAACTGAAGTTTGCTATCTTTGTCTTGAAGATCTTTCCTAATCTAATGAAGCTGATAGATCAGAACTAATAATAGTAGTCTACCCCTTGTGAACTTAAGTGTCAAATGCAACCCCTTAAATCATACTTAATGTCAAAATAGCAAATTCATAATTCTGCCTAACATAATACAGCTATCCCTCAAATAACCAGTAAACAAACAATCTCTTCAAAGTCTCAAATATTCCAATATTTTTCAAAATTCAGGGTTAAGTCTCCCTGAGATGCAAAGTAAACTCTTCACTGTAAACTTTCATAAAAATCAAAATCAAGTTATATAACCTCACTATACAATGACTCAAAATAAACATTTAATTAAAAAAAAGTGTGTGTGTGTGTGTGTGTGTGTGTGTGTGTATAAAAGAAGTAGACAAAGCAATATCAAGGGGCCTGGTGGGATAGCTCAGTTGTCTGAAGGGCCATCTTGGACAAACTCAGTGAGGTGCAGGGGACCACAGTTCTATCCCCAGCACCATATGGGGCACCAGCCCTGCCCTTAAGGCAGGCTAAGCCAGCAAAAACAAAAAAAAAGCAATATTGAAAATGAACACAGCAAATATTAAACCATATAGGTGAATATCCAGCCTCCAGGACACATGATGGTAAAGTGTGAACTCTAAAGCGAATGAGTCTCACCATCCCTATAATATGGCCAGCTGTAACCAACCATTTCATTGTCTTGCTTTGACTTCATTCATAACCTTCAGATTTCCTCAGCTCATGCCCAACGCTCCTGGGATCTCCATTTTCCTGGGCTTTTCTCTCATCTTTGTCCCCATTCTCACAGGATCATGCACTGTCAGCTCATGGGCCCTTTGCCTTGCCTCACAGACCTTCCTTTGCTACCTGGGTGGAAGCCTGCCTGATTCCAAAATTCCTGCATTCTAGATGTCAGGAACAGCAAGGACAATGTACGGTTTTCTATCAAAGGAATAGAATGGTATAGCATCTCAATTATATGGACAATGTCATGGTATTCTATTAATCAAAGTGATAGGCCAGTCCACTTGGAGAACGGATGTAGTGGTCTCTGAGTATCTGGATGGTTAAGCACAGCGAAATGAATTCTGAAGAACCAATCCCCCCTTTCTTGAGCAGGGGTCCCACGTTGACATGGTCACATCTTGAATCTGCCATGGGTGGGATCTTGCTCATTCCTGAGAGGTCCTCAAGACATTTTTATTCTTGTCCCTATACAAAGTACTCAAATATATTTTAATGGTGCCTATCTTTTTTAGTAACCACACTTACATTGACCTCAACTTTACCCTTTATTTCTTCTAGATTAAAACTGTGTTTCACACTTTTCTACTCTGTAATTTACCTCACTAACATAGAACGAAAACCCGTGAGTAGTACCCATGCCATCTCCATAATGTCTCCTTGTCTTGAAATTTTTACACCACTTTAATTAGTGCACTATCTTTCATCTAATTCTCCTGCAAATTCTCCAGTCTTGGGCACAATGTAGACTAATATTTGGTACACTGTAGCCCATATGGCCTCTAATCCAACTGTCGAAGGAGTCTTTGTTCCCAGCTGAATCTATCTAAACCTGACCTTTACTATCTACCTACCTGTCTACCTATGGGCTTCTGAGCTCCAACCAGAATAACCAGAATAACTCCCCTTATTACCTTCTAAGACTTCTCTGCACTATATCTCTAAGTTTTCCAAATTCCTCCCATGAAGTACTTCGAAGTAGCATCATTCCATGCCAACCTGTTAGGGTTTGTTTTTTTGTTTTGTTTTGTTTTGTTTTGTTTTTTTGTGGAACCGGGGAATGAACTCAGGCCCTTGCACTTGCCAGGGAAGCACTTATTCCACTGAGCCACCTCCCCAGTCCCAATATAGAATCAGGGCACAGGTGATTTGAAGATGCAACCTATGTACTGTCCTGGAAGAAGTATCTAGAAGTCCACATTATAGAAAAGTCCAAAGACTGTCGAGAACAGAAGTTAACTCTTTCCTTGATGCTAGGTGTTACTTAATCCAAAGAAGTTGACATGACAATGCCAACAAATATTAGATAAATTGGTTTAACATAGACTATACAACTTCTCTTGTGAACAGAAGTGATAATATTTTCCAAAACTCTTGAAAATTGTTCCTTCCCAGAATGAACACCTTCATCTATGAAAGTGTTATTAAATCATTGTTCATTACTTTTTTCTGTCCCATAGAAAAACTATATCTAGCAGTTATTAAAAAGATAATGTCATTCTTTCTGGCCTTATCATTTTTAAATATCTAAAAAACAACATATCTAAATGAGAAAAATACATAAATAAATTTTAAAACAGCATAAAAATCATTCACTAAATACAAAGGTTATAATCTTAAATCTAACCACCATCTTTGTTGTAGTTTAGGCTCAGATCTCCTAGTAGTTTTGTTCTGGTTTGTGTTAAATTGAATGTTACATATATTTCAGAACTAACACAGAATCCAAGAATGTTGTATGCATTAACTTATCAGCAGTAAAATGGGAAGTTCTATATGATACTTTCAACCTTAAAGAAAAACCAGTGCAACTGAAAGACATGGTAGTGTGCAGCCACAATCCCAGGTGGAAGCAGGATGATCATGAGTATGAGGCAAGTCTGAGCAACATAGTAAGAGCATATTTTAAAAAATTGAAGCAAAGTGTGTCTAACACATAAATCAATATATACGCTGGTATATGAAAAGAATGGAGAAGCTTTGAAGACTTGTGCTCTAACTTAATCTGTGTGTAACCCACTGTGAACTCTGTTTTTCCAAAGGAAATTATCCTTTCAGTGTATTTCCATTTGATAAGGAGAAATGGTCCCCTGGTTTTATATCCTTGCTTAAAGGAACATCCTGACAAAGCTGACAAGCACAGTGTTTCATGGTATAAATCTATGCAAAGCAAAGCAAAGTTAAGGAAATAAAAATTCACAGCCCCTATGTAAATCAGAAGGAAAAGAAGAATGTCATGTGAAAGAGAAACAATGAATTGAAATCAATGCCATAATTTTTAAATACAATACATTTTTAAGTACCGAGGAACATAGTAGGTTTGTAATAGCTGTCATTGCTTTCTGAGATCTTTCTACAGGTACATAATTTAATCATTCCACCTGAAGTGTCAGGCACATAAAGGTATTATTAGTTAAAATTGAATAGTAGTTTAATTTGAGATAAGAGGCTTAGATTTTGTTTTTAACTATTAAAATAGATAAAAATTAAAATGAACACTTTTATGATGTTAAATAACCACATTTCTTACTATTTTAACTTTAGCCAATGTGATCTTACAAAATATATGACAACATTCGTTTTGAAATGTACTAAGTTCTAGCTTTTGGAATGAATTCAGGCAAACACCACCAAGGAAACTTTTTAACCTTTGTAATTTCTATAGGAAGTTAATTTTAAAAGGATGGGGATTGAGCTAAGAAGTTAAGCTATATTCAGTAACTAGAATGTATTGTGAATCATGAGGCATTGTATATGAAGAAGTGGATAAGCTCCAGTTCCTATTTCCCAAAATGGTATGGGTTCATCAGTCATATCTATAAGTATAAACATCATACTCAATTGGTTAAATGCTAAAGTAGATACATGTAGAGGATATAAGTTAATGAATTGTTAAAATACATAGACACTCATAATATTCTACTTATGAAGCATTCTAAAAGAGGTATAGTAGGCTCAATTCTAAAGTAAACTTTTTTTGTAAAAAAGAAAGCCTCCCAACAGTTCATCACGGAGACTTTCTCTGTTACTGGCTGCGCAGGACACTGTGGCCTTGAAGAGGCAGGAAATTGCTGAGGGCTTTTGGTGCGACAATCTCCGGTGCCTCATGGGAAACATAAGTGTTCAGAGTAGAGTTCCCTCTCCAGACAGTCATAATCAGAGACCAACGGAGACTCAGCTGCCAGCCAGGTCATTCTACTTCAATTTCTACTTGGATCAAAAATTCACTTCTTTAGCTTAACAGCCTGCGAAATGGCTTTATCCTCCTTTGGTGAAATGATCTTTATATGAAATTCTTCAATACTTCTAAACTTATAGTCCCTCATACTTTCATGAGAAATGAGGAGAAAATTTACCTACTCATAGAAGCAGCACTAAACTGAATTACAATTTTGAATTAGGAAATTAAAGAAATTGCAGGTATATTATGAATGGACACATTATGCACATGCTACAGAAATTTCAAAATAAAAGGAAAATTTTTTCACTAGATGAATAGAATTTCTAGAGATGAAATTGAAATTGTAAAATTGAATTTTTAAAAATCTAAATTAAGCATATTTTGGATATAGGAGTTAGTAGCAAATTGTATACAAAATCTGAAAGATCACTGAAGTTAAAAATTTCTACAGAAATCATTCAGATGAAGCACATAGAATAATTAGAAAACCATAAATAACGTCATACAATAGCTTATAAATGGACACATTGTGCACAAAAGAGGGCTCATTTCAAGAATATAAGAATAAGAAAATATTCAAAACATCTTTGCAAAATCAGTACAAATAAAACTGTTATGAGCACATCACAGTCTTATTACTGAAACAAATTTGTAGTGGGGAAAAATTCTTTACAGGGAATTCACTGAAGGACATGTTGCATACAGGGGAACAACAACAAAGATGCCTGACACCTCATCAGAAACAGTGCAAGCTAGCAAATAATTAAGGGCCATCTTTAAGGTGACAAGCAGTAACAAGAAGTAGCTGTCAGCCAGATTTCTATACCTAGTGGAAGTAGCATTCAGAAATAATGACATAAGGGAGACATTTTCCGACAAATGCTAAAAGAATTTGTCACCAAACTCAAACTGTAAGACATTCTGAAGGAAAATTCTAAAGAAAAAATTTCAAGCAGAAAGAAAACTAAGAAAGATGGCAACACACATTTAGGCATGAGTAATGAGCATTCTAAAGGTAACTATTCCATTAAAATAATGCTTTAAAAAAAAGGACTCGTTTGGAAAGTAGCAATGATAATGTATTATGTGATTCATAATATATGTAGAGCTAAAGTAAATGACAACAATAGAAAAAAGAGTAGGTGGGCAATTTTACTCATTTAAGGCTATTTTATCCTGAACAAATTAAGAATGTATATTATAATGAACATGTACTAGAAATATAGATAGCGTAGCATTAAAAATTATAACAGCTACAGCATAAATGATGTAAAAGAAATAAAAATATTCCAATGATGCAGACTTTAAGAAAGTTGTTACAAAGTAAATGAGACTTAGATTTTAAAATTCTTTGATTAAACTTTCTTAATTAAATTGAAAATCAGAAATTTTAAAGTTAAATATGTGTGTGTACATGCACAGATATACATATTTACATACATATCTTGGTTATGATAAACATAATCTAACCATAGGTATGCAGATAGGTAGAAAAAACTTAAAAATTATCATTCATACAAGAACCAGAAAAAAAGGCAACGTAGATTAACTAGGTAAAATAATATAATGTCCAAGGTAAAGCTGTTAAAGAGAAAAATTTTATAATGTTAAAGAGTACACACTTACAGAAGACTTACTAACCTATTTGTGCCTAACAGAACTAAATAAGACAGCATAAAAATAGTCAACAAAAATGCATCTATATTACTCTATTCTATCAAAAATAACTAAAACTAAAATTT
Source organism: Ctenomys sociabilis (assembly GCA_004027165.1). Classification (NCBI taxonomy): domain Eukaryota; kingdom Metazoa; phylum Chordata; class Mammalia; order Rodentia; family Ctenomyidae; genus Ctenomys; species Ctenomys sociabilis. The sequence continues at coordinate 15,424 of PVKA01039885.1, forward strand.
ATAAAACAACACTTTAAAAAGTTCCCTGAAATATTTGGAAAATTAAGATAAATTTAGCAAAATTTATCATTGATACAAGATTGATAACTTAGTTACAGAAATTAAGGAAGGTCTAAGTCAGTTATAGATACATTTGTTACTATACCAGAAGTACAGTATTGTTATCTGTAAAATCCAAAATGACTGTTGGATTAAAGACAATTAAAATGACAGCATGCTTTTATTTTGAAAAGACATGTCAGATTATTCAAGACTTACTCCAAAACAATAAGTTTAAGAAAAAATTAATCAAGCTTTCTAGTCTAGTTTAATAACTAACATACAATGACATTTCCATGATTACAGATACAGATAAATTCAGTACCCTCTGACAGTCTCAATAAAATTTATTTATTTATTTTTGTGTGTGTGTGTGTGCTTACATTTTTTTATTTTTATTTTTTAATTTTTGTTTTATTGAAGTACAAATATCAATGTGACAGTTTTAAGATACCTTGACAAGATGGATTTGATAAATTAATACATTGCAAACTGTTTTCATAATGTTTTGATATCATAGAAGGTGTATACATGATATTATACTTACAGACATTATTATACTGTATGTCTCTTATCATTAAATAAAGAGAGTGTAGCTGTTTGCATATCTTATTTTTATACCTGGTTTACATCAAAGATTCAATAATTAATACTTTCTACCTTGTTATTTTCCTAGTGGTTGTCTATAGCACTAGAAGCTGACATAATATCCTGTCCAACCACCATTAGTGTAAATCTTGCCTCTCATAGGATTATGTAGAAGCACAGCATTATCTATCCCAACTGTACTGTCTATACACAAACATCATGATTTTTCCTTTCTATACCCTTCCTTTGTCTACACCTGTCAAAGATGGGCACTCCATTGTCAACTAACTTAGGTGCTTGAACTCAACAACACAATCCAACACAGTCCAGCATTCCACAACAATAGTGAGTTATTCAAAGAAGTTGTTGACCATAGCCATTTACAGCTCAGCTTAATATTATGGCCCACGATGTATACTTCATTTTTATACTTTTCTGCTGGATGGTTAAGACCTAGATAGAGCAAGACTTATATACCAACACATGTACTTTATGTTTCTTATGTGGTCAGTGAAGTCCTCTCAGGGTTTATCTTGTAGTCCTGTACATTATTCTGTAGATCCTTTGTCTGTGTCATCCATGTGGATGAGTCACGGCCAATGCTTGACCAGTTTGCTCTCTGTGAGAGCTGGAGAGAAAGTTTTCTCTCCATGTGACTCTCCCCAGGCACACTATAGAACTTCAGTCTCTTTCCTCTGTGGCTCCATAATCTCCTTGTTCAGAAAATTTTGAGCTCACCTGAGTTTCATGATGTTGCAATAGACAAAGAATGTTTTACAGAAAATTGTGTGTTACTACTAATCTTGTACCTTAACAGATATAATAAAAACCTGTAAAATATTTTCTGGTGGTTCATTAGAGTTTAATATGAAATGTATTTATCTTTGAAAATTAAACATGCAATGCTATATTCATGAATTTGAAATAGGCAAAAGTTTCTTTAAAAAATACAGGAAATCTTTAATCCTTAAAAATGGCAGAGTAAGGGGCTGGGGAGATGGCTCAGTATAATAAGCACTTCCCTGGCAAGCCCAAGGGCCTGAGTTCAATCCTCAGTTCTGCAAAAAAAATAAAATAAAATTAAGTTTTTAAAAAATAAAAATTGTAGAGTATCATCATGTAAGCTAAAACATTTTCTATGTGATAACATTGTGGAAAAGAAAAAAAGGCAATGGGTAATATGGGAGGATTATAATATGTAAATCTGGAAAAAAATTTGTATTCAAAATTTATAATTTCTGAAATGAATTAAAACTCAGTCCATTTATTCATAAAAGAGAAAAATATGTGAACTTACACTAGAAAAGAGATGTCCTAATGGTTCAGGAGTGCATGAATTTTGATCAAGAACATTGTTAACAGAGAAATTCAAATTAAAACCATTTGAAATAACATAATGAACCCACCATACAATAGAAAGTATTGAGTAAACTAATCAAATTCAATTGTGTTACAACAGATTGAAAACCTGTTCGGTTAGTTCCAATGAAGTTACACATATATCTACCATGTGTCCAAGGAATGCCAGTAGGCAATACTATATGCTTTCCGTTTGCCCAAGAACCTCCACCCAGGAGAAATGAGTACACATGTATACAAAGTGTCACTGAATGATACTCGAAAACAACATTCTTGTTCTTTATGGGCTTTTTTTCTCTTTTCCTTTTTTTGGTAGTACCAGAGACCAAATGGAACCTTGCATTTGCCAGGCAACAACTTATTCCACTAAGATATCTCCCCAGCCCCCAGAAAAAGAAGAAATTTTAGAAGAATTTTGTATATAATAACTCCAAACAGAAAACAACTTAATGTCAAAAAACAGGACAATAAATAAGAAAGTTGTCTTGTATTCAAACACATTGCACATTAATATTTTTAGAATTTTTCTGGTAACAAAAACTTTCAGGGCCACTGGGAATTTTCCTAGAGGAACTAAAAATGTCATATCATAGTGATATATGTTTACCTATGTTCACAGCAGCACAATTTGTGATAGCCAAATCTTGGAAACAACCAAGATACCCATCACCTGAGGAATGGATGAAAAAGATGTGCTATTTTTATACAATGCAGTATTACTCAGTTATAAAGAATGATACACTTGAAGCATTTATATTTAAGTGGATGCCACTTGAAGATATACTCATAAGTGAAATAAACCAGACCCACATGTATAAATATTTTATAGGTTGCCTACTATAAAAACTCAAAAAAGAAATACAAATAGAAAGGTATAACACAATTAAAAGGAAAGCAAGAACTTGAGGATTAAACAACATAGAGAGGGAAAGGAGAAAATCTAGGAAATATGACAGGGGCAAAGCCATACATTTATACATACAAGATGTGTGAGGCAATGATCCTGAGAAACAACAGCAGGTTTTTGAAACTAGCAGTTAATTCATAGGATTCTCACCCTGGCTAACTATACATGCTGATACCTGTGAACCAAACAACTTCACTGAAGATAGCAATGTGTAATAGAAGGGTCATGCTTGGAATGCATGTCATTCTGGTGTTCTAAACATGTACTTCTTGTCATGATGTACCAATTATTGCCATACTGTCTCTCAAGTAACTGTTTTATTTGTTTAAAAATAAAAAGGTTAATAAATGAGAAAAAGAGACAAGAAAAAAATGTCATAGGGCTGTCCTGCTACAATGCTGTATATGGTTAGATTTCTAAATCTCTGTGTAGAAATATGCAATTGATTATTGATTCTTTTTCTTTTTTCTTTTTCTTTTAATTTTTTTTCCATTTATTTTTATTTTATTGAAATACAAATGTCAATCAGACAGTCTCGAAACATCTTAACCATACAGAGTCGATGAATTAATACATTGCAAACTCTTTTCGTAACGTTTTGGTTTCTACAAGGTGCATACATGATATTATATTTACAGGATTTTTTATAGCTGAATTACATCAAAGATTCAATAATTATTTACCTAGTGGATGACCATAGCACTAAAAGCCGACATAATATCCTGTCCAACCACCATTAGTGCAGATCTTGCCTCTCATAGAATTATGTAGAAGCACAGCGTTATCTATCCCAACTGTACTGTCTATACACACACATCATGATTTTTTCTTTCTACAAC
>PVKA01039886.1:0-19151 GCA_004027165.1 Ctenomys sociabilis
TGGATGGATGGATAAATGGTGCTCTACCACTAACCTCAACCCCCAGTACATTTAATTAATGCCTATTAAAATGTGATGAGAACTATTTTTCTCATACTGCAGTGTGATCTCTTTGGAGATTTTCTCCCACCACTAAAGATCAATGGTCCTGGAATCACACACATACTACCCCTCTGACCAGCAGGCAGAAAACACAGAAGCAGCCATTTGAAAAGACCACTGATTATTTCACACAGATATCTTGCGTTTAATCACCATTGGTTGAATTGAGTCATAGCAATTCAACTTAATCTCAGGAGCCTTGATTATGCATCCTAATTTTCCCCAGAGAATTTTTCTCACTAAAATGTGCTTTTTCCTGGTCAGACAACTTTCAATCAGCAATCTGAAGTTGTCATCTAAGAAATCTTAAATTCTGTTTGAAGCCAACCCTAGGGCATAACACAGCATCCATTCATGCCCACCTTCCTGATTTTGGCTGACTGTCTCAGGTTAAGAGCTTCACAAATGATGCATTATCAAAATCAAAGCTCATTTGAATTGCTGTTGACCCAGAGTGTGGGGGGTGATTTTTAAAGTATAGAGACAGATAGAAAGAGTATTATGCAACTTTTCTGCAAAGGGCCGGATTTGGGAGCAGATTTTCTCACTGAGGAACACTTCCTGAGGACAACAATCCTCGCCATGCTTGTGCATTGCTCCCAACCGTGTGAGCGGTGGGTATCCAGGGCTCAGTGTGACACACCTCCTGGAGGCAGCTGTTTTGGCAGCTTGGATCCCACTGTCCACAGAGGACAGAACAATCACAAGTTAACCCTGAGGACTTTCTCGGGCTCTGCTCTTCAGGAAGGAGTCAGCCAGGCAGACAGCTGCCAATTCAAATTCCACTGCCTGAGAACAATGCATTTTATTTTTGGAAAGAGGGCAAAACAAAGGAGGACAGAGCCATGCCAACAAATATACATTTGCTTTGGTATTTACCCAAAGCCCCTGCCCCTTCACTGCCAGTTGTGTAGAGCAATAGGATGTAGACTTGTACATCACTACTGGCCTGCAACTATGCAACAATGCTGGTCAGCCTCTAGGACAGCACATCCCATAACTGTAAAGAGCTGCACAAATAAAAAGATGATTTCCATAGCGGCCTGTGGCTCACATGGCTGTAATTAATACTTCTATCCAACAAGTACTCTCCTGGGATCCTTTCTTCATAAGAGTTATTCTCTATAGCAATAGTACCCTAATGATGGACTGTTCATCATATAAGGAAACAGAGACAGAGAAAGAAATTGCCTATCCATTATGGTGTCATCACTTTCCATGTCTCCATTTACTACTTTCCATGTCATTTCAAATGTCCTTTTAACAATTCTAGGCTAAAACATGATCCTGCATGAAAAGGAGGAAAAGATAGACGAAAAAAGGAGGAAGGGCCAGGGATATGGCTCAGCAGTATAGCATCTACCTGACAAGGGCAAGGTCCTGAACTTGATTCCAGGTCTGAAAAAAAAGGAAAGAAAGAATCAAAGAAAAAGAAAAAAATTTAAACAGCTCCAGCAGGATCAGTACTATGCCCTGTTTACCAGTATGTTCCCACAACTTAGCCTACCTAGTAGTCCTAGCACAAAATAAGACTTACCAATAGCTTAGATGTAGCTCAGTGGCACAGCATTTGACCAGAGCATATGATGGTCTGGGTATGATCTTTATTACTACCAAAAACATGATTTAATGAGTAACTGCAGTGAATTTAAAAATTATCTAAAATAATAAATAAATACAATAAAAATTATATAATAATTGAATGATTTAGCTTTAAAAAATCTAACATTTTCTTCATGTTCATTAATATTCAGAGTAGGGTCAGCCAAATATTTCAGCAGATTAAAGCACCTTCAAGCAGGCACAGGGGCTGGGGGTTTGATCCCTGGGCCTGCTGTGCCAGCCCTGGCCCCAGGGGCACACTGAGCCAGCAACTGAGTCTGAGCATGGTGGCACGCACCCGTAATCCCAGCACTTGAGAAGCTGAAAACAAAAGGACCACTACAAGTCTGATCTAGTAGTGAGACCCTGAACTAGATCAGACTTGTACACTACTAGGGACCCTGTAGAACCTTCCCTAAAAATACAAAAAAAAATTAATATTCAGACTGTTTTGTGACACACTATTTCACTCTTACAGGCAGGATTGGAAATCATGTTTGATGAATACCTACTATGTACAAAGTATTTCAATTTATTATTTTGTGCAAAGCTATATACTATTCCTATTTGATTACATACATAGCCATATGCATAAATTCCCATGTGTATATGCTGAGAGAGGATAAGTTGCTTGCCCATGGTCACACCTGACAAGTAGAGGAATGGGAATTTCAATACAGGCCTGACTGGCTACAGAACTGAGGAAATTTCACTCTATTCTGGTGCCTCTCAGGAAATTAGAAGGCAGATCAGCTTTAACAGAAGTTCAGCTCCAAAGGTAGGACTGTGATTTTTCTAGGTTCACTGAAATTAAGTTGTTCTCTGACAAAAGCCACTGGGATTTTTACAGGACTAATTTACAGTGAGATCTCATTTGTAATGCAGAGCATTAAGAGGCAGTTCTTCAGTGAGCTACTAGTGCCATTTGACTTATTCTCATGGGGTCTCTAAGGGAGCACTGCCTCGGAAATTAGCATCATGTATTTGCCTCTTGTTTATTGATTGCTTTCTCCTTCAGATTGTGAGCAATCTGAGCCAGCGAGATAGCTCAGTGGTCCAAAGTGCCTGCTTAGGCAAGCTTAGGCAGGTGCAGGGGACCACCGTTTGATCCCCAGTACCACATGCTCCACCAGCCCTGCCCTCAGGGTTTATTTTTTGTGGTTGGCTGAGCCGACCACAAAAAAACAAAATTGTGAACAATCTGAAAGCAAAGCTGATGTTTATTTGCTTGCTGTTGCAAACCTGAGACTCAATATTTAGGTGGCACTCAATAGTTAGTGGAGAGGAGAGACCCTCCCTTGGGTAGGCCTCTGTACTGGCAGGCACACTGGGACTCCAGGCCAGCACAATGATGTGTGTGAAACTGTGGGGCCTGATGAACCGAAAAGCATTGTCTTGGGCAACAGCTAGAGCAAATGAATTCAGACTATGGAGAATTATTCTCTCCCACTCAGGGATGTTCACATCCCTCCTACGTGAAAGACCCTGAATCAGATGGATGGAAAGTAGTGTTTGTTCAAAATCCACACCCGTCTGAGGGACCACCCAGCCTCTCCCAGTTTCCCAGACACTGCAAAATATCCCTTTGGGCAGCGCTATGCTGTGAAACAGCCTTGACATGACCTCGAGGTTCTGAGTCTTCAGAGGTTCAGGACCCAGAGGTAAAGTTAAGGAACTTTCATGAGTAGAGGGCAGTACCTTTGTTTGGGGATATGGCATACTGAGGCTCAAAGAAACTTTAAAATCCTCTTAATTTGTCATTGAAAAAAAAAAAAAAACTGGCCAAAGGTCACCTGGCTTACTGTTAGCAGAACCAAAACTGGAATTCAGGACTTCTGACACTAATCCTATATAAATTTTACTACCCCAGCGGAAGGCATCTAGCATAGGACCCATGCAGGCTGAAGAAGGGAGATGGCATTCAGTCACCATCCCCACAAGTATATGATTACTCATGCTGTGGGTTAAGGGAGGCACAGATATGCCCTCCCTGGGTCCCTGGGACCCTTTTTTTTCATTGGGCCAAAGAAGACAGAGAAGGGAGTGTTTCAAATGTTATCTGAGGCAGGTAGAGGACAGGTGGTCCTCTTTTACTCTTTTCATTTTTATGTGGGGGCAAGTACTGGGATTAAACCCAAGGCCTTGTCAGTGAGCTACATCCCAGCCCATTTTTAAGTTTTTCATTCTGACACAGGGTCTCCCTAATCAGCTAGTGTCCCCACATTGGGCTCAAATTTAGGATCCTCCTGTCTCAGCTTCCTAGACTTCTGGGATTACAAGCATGAGTCACTAGTCCCAGTTCGTAAGTGGCCCTCTTGAAGAGCATGGGAAGTTAAAGAGAATGTTAAAGAAGAAATACTACAGACTCAAGGAGCTGCAGCTGTGGCTAAGTGCTGGAGTTCCTGCCCAGAATGTAAAAGGCCCTGAATTCAATCCCCAGAACCAAGATTGTCTCGGCACCATGCCCTATCTATGCAGGTCATTATATATAACATGGAAATCAGAATCCTGGGCCAGCTACTTCCTAGTTCTGTGACCTCTGGCATGCTCTTTGACCTCTTTGGATCTTATTTTTGTCATCTGTAAAATGTGGACAACACCTCCCTGACAGGGTTCTTGTTAACATCAAATGAAATAATGAATGTAGAACATCTAGAAGAATTTTTGTGTATGGTGTAGATTTGATAAACTTAGTATAACATTCATATACCTCCATCAGTCTGGGAAACAAGAAGAGTAGATTAGTTTAGATGAAAAAATTCCAGGTTTACAGCAGGTAATGTTATTCCTTTTACTATGACTATGGAACATAAGCAAGTGGAACTTTTAAAATATTAAAGCTTCAACATCAAATTCATGTTCCTCTCCTAAGAGAAACTGGCACAAGGTTTCCTCTGGTCACAGAGAAGCCTTGCGTAGCATTTGAGGAGCTGTATGAGTCTCCAGGTTGATTAGACTATAAGAAAGTTTCTGAACAAAAGTCCCTGATCCAGCACCAATTAGGAGGACTGTTGCAAAAGAAAGCCTGCACCAACTAGACTTTTGTCTCTTCAGAATTTAAACTGAGAAATATCAGGAGAGGAAGCATTTAGCAAGAGAAGACAAAAGATGTTGAGAATAAAGAAACCCAAGGGACCATGGTGGTGAAGACGGTAAAGTTCTGAAGGTCAGAAATGAAGAGGTCAGGAAATCAGCAGGAAGAGAAGAGCAAGGCATAACGAATCGATGAGTCAGGCAACTGGAACACTGGAGTCAAGATCCGTGCACCCCCAAGGGGAACCTTCCTGAACCACCCAGCATTCCGCATGACCTTACAATTCCACTTCCAGTCTTTGTGTGGCCCACACTCTTCTGGACTTCTCGATCTTCCCAGGGCCAGCTGAACAGCCTTTCCTAAGTCCCCATGCACCCATAATCTTATGACAAACCTGTGAATAACATAGATGAATCTCTGTGCTTGCACCCAAACAAGTCTGATGAAGTCAACCCGTTTGGTATGTGTAAAATACACCCTGGATTTCATGGAATCTTCAGTTTCACAACTTTTCCCTAATTATTGGAGGGGACTCATTAAAACTGTAAAGAAATGTGATTGAACTTTCCACATTTTATGATTTTTGCTGTAAATAAAGTCACAGCTTACAAAATATGTTGGCTTGGGAAATATGGTCATTTTACTAATGTTCTAGGAACTGTTTGGTATCTTTGGGGAGAAGGGGTCAAAAGAAAGGACACACAGCTAGATTTGTTTCTCTCCCTCCCTCTTTTGGTTGAGATCATTCAATTGAACCTTACAAAAACATCAAATGAACAGAATGAATGGAAGCCCTGTAAGGGTAGGGATAGCAGCAATTTGTTCTATATCATCTGTCTCCCAGCCTGGAACCTTAAACAACTCTCCAAAACCATTGACGGAGAGAAGAAAAGGAGCCAGGCCTGGCGCTACAAGCCTAGAAGCTCCGCACTCAGGAGAGTGAGGCAGGAAGATCACGTTATGTCATGTCAAGCTGGGCAAGTTAGTGAGATCACAGCTAGCACGGACTACACAGTGAAATCCCATCCTGAAAAAAAATGGAAAAGAAAAAAGGAGGAAGGAAAGGAAGACAAATAAAATGTGTACCTCTTTGTTCTCCTCTTACCAAGCAACTGAGGGCTCCAGCTGCCAAGCTTGGCATACACCATGGAACACGCCCTGAGCCCACGCATCTTGTGGTGCCTTTTAGCTAACGGGTGAGCAGGGCAGGGATATGAAAGCACCCAAGTTCCTGCCCATTGTTGTGGGCTTCGATTTGAGGACAAAAGTCCTCATGGGTTCACCAGTGCTTTTTAGAACTGCACCACAGTCTGAAACATCGCCATCCCCCCCCACACACACACACACACTTCCCTTCCTCTCTCCTCACAGGCGTCATATCCGCATGATGGCCTAGCGACTCTCTGGACTTCTAGCCCTCCTCCTCTGTCCTTCCCTCACAGTCATTTCTCCCAACAAATCTAAACCCCTCTTAGTATCTTCATCTTGGAGAAATTAGTCAATAGAAGAAGGGAAAGATTGAGATGGGAACAGAGGGTGCCAAATCCCAGGGCTTAGAGAGAGGATGAAGGTTTTATAGTAAAACTAGTAGAATGGCTAAAGGTAGAATGAGCTACTTTGTCCATGTTCTGTGATATGCACTGTGCTCTCGTCTGTCCCGCCTGGGCACAGGGTGGCTGACCTCTATGGCAGGGCACTCTGGGATGTTTTACAACATAGTTTCACCAATGGTTGGCACCATTAGAAGGCTGAAGGCTGGGGGAGATGGGAGCAAGATATTTCTTCATTACTCTCCCTGTTTCAGGACCCTGTGTCTACCACAAAGTACACTCCTTCCTGTAGGCAGTCCCCACCACATCACTGCCTTTCTGTTTGCTCCAGCTAGGGCTTCAGTACCTACATGGAAGAGGAACAAGCTGAACTTAGTGTTAGGCCATTAATGGCCCAAATATAGGTAGCTTCTCTTTCTTTTCTTATTTGATAGGTGTAGTGTTTTAACTAGCTAATTTTTTTAATTTCTTCATTTTCATTCAAACATAGTCAATAATACACATAGTTCACATAAGCAAATGATCCACAGATTTCTCAATGCTATTAAGAGTACAATGAGATTAAATCTTTGAGAACCCCTAGCCTCAAACAATACCTACAGTAAATTTTGTTGAATTGAACACTTAACAATATACCAGGCTCTTATTTTTTTTAATGAGAATAAAAACTAGTAAAAAGAAAAAAACAACACTAGAATCAGTACAGAATTTCACTAAACAAAATGATAGGAATTCAACAATGGTATTTATAGTGCATATTGTTGTCTTCAAATTAGTTGTTCCGACTACCAAATATAAGCATGCATAATTGATCCAAAAAATACAACAATTAAACATGAGAGAGAAAGCAAATTAAGCATTACCTTCTCCTTTCAATAAATCAGCTGAAATCAGCAGAATAATTATCCAAGCTATCCATATATGTATTTCTTTTCTCTTTTCTTCTTTCTTTCTTTTTTTCCTTTCTCTCATCCCAGTTTTCCTTCTCTTTGAACAGATTATTTCTCTTTCATAACATTTATTGTACCTTTCAGATATTATTTACTTTTTCAGGCTCTTACACTATCAAGATAATAAGATGTTTATGCGTGTGGGTCTCATTTATTTCACTTATGAGTATGGTCTCGAGTTACATTCAGTCCCCACCTACTCTGACTAGGGCCTTGGCCATGTAGTTTTCTCTGGTCAATGAGACTGCAGGTTCAAAGTCATTTGAATGTTTGTACCATAAGATGCTGACAACATAACATGCTCAGATTACAGTACTAGAGGACAGTCCATTTTTCACATCTCAAGCTTCCAGCCTATAGCCAGCCAACCTCCAAACATATGAAAATGCTTGACCAGCAATAGACTTCAGAGCACAAGTGAACCCAGCTGAGACCACAAGAGTCCTTTGGAAAACCTTATATTCATGAGCAATAATAAATATTCATTGGTTGAGGCCCCATGCTTTGGGGTGGCTTGTTAAAAACCACTGTTGCAATAGGCAACTGATGCATTGCACTGACTGGTTTTCAGTTCAAGGAGAAAATAGAGCCTGATCAACGAGGCTAGCTTTGTGGTGTGGAGGAAAGGCACCTGGGAAAGAAGCTGGCAAGAAATCCCTATATAATGAAGTTAGGAATGAGTTGCCACTTTTCCAAACCAATCAAAGCCAAGTATTAAGGGCCTGAGACAGTCACTCTGGAAGGAAGAAACACTGTCACCAGGCAGGGATGCACTGAAGACCAGATTTCAGTGAGGTTGTTTTGGGAATTCCAGCAACACAAGCAAAACGCAGGAGACTGTTAAGGAAAGACAGAGTTAGTCCAGTCCTGCTCCATGACCTGATGACCTCAGACAAACCTTCCCCTGTGTCAGCACCCTGAGAAGGAGAAAAAAATCCCTGAGCCTGACAATATCCAGGTGGGACCAGATCCAAAGAAAGGGCTGTAGATCAGATCCAGCTTTAAGTGGGGATGAAACAGAAATGGTCAAATCTTCCTGTGAGCCTGAAAAGATCTGGAGTTTTGTTGGTGGTGCCCTAGAGATGACAATCACAATTTATAAAAACAACACTGAGATGTGTCTTCAGAAATAAAAGGAAGACCAGAAAGGGAATCTATAGTGAAACTCAAGGGAGACTAGATAAGCATCCAGCTGAAAGGTGAGCATCACACTCAGGTTCTCTTGTTTCATAGCAAACAGCCTCAAAATGTAGAACGTTTAAAACAACACCATTGCATCACATACATGGGCACCAGGAGCTTGGCAACTCATCCCTAACTTCATAATATAGGGATTTCTTGCCAGCTGTCTCCTTATCCCTTTCCAGGTAGTGTCGACAAAGGTCACTTAGTGGTATTCAACTGGCTGATGGGCGGAAGCCAGCTTCACGTCTACATCTGACACCTCCCCGGGGTTGCTAGGAGGACAGCTCAGCAGGGCAGTGCAAGGATAATCAAATTTCTCCCATGAGAACTTGGGGTTCCCAGGAAGACTGTCCCAAGGGGTCTAATCCAAAGTTCCAAGGCTGCATAAGATCCTGCTTTTGAATCCCACGATGTCCTACCATCTCCCAGTCATTCTACAAAGCAAGGCACTTAGACCAACTCCGCTCAGTGGATAAGCAATGAGATTTCATTGCTCAGTGGGACAAGGAGCTAAGAATTTGCAGCCACCCTCAGTTTTGCTCACCATAATCAACACATAGTCTCCAACATTGTAAAATTAGTGTTTTAACTAGGTGATTTTTTAATGTCTCTATTTTCATTTCAAATATAGTAAATAGTATACATAGTTCACATAAACAAATAATCCACAGGTTTCTCAATGCTATTTAAGAGTACAATGAGATTAAATCTTTGAGACTTAAACTCTCAGTAACTCACTTAGCTACAGTTTAACTTTGAATAACAGAAACCCAGAAGGCTAAGCTTAATCTTGGGATGCCCTGCAGGCCAAATTACCCCACATTATCTTATGCACATATTTATGACTTTTCAATTGTAAGCTCTCATATATTTAACTGGAGTAAAAAGGCACCTCTGATTTGCCAATTCTGAGACTATCTCAGAATTCCAGTTTTGAGATTATAAAATATGTAATCTACACTTAGTTGTATGGATTTTTTTCACAAAGATTTTATAGCATACCTGTTTCATTTAGGCTGTCATGTTGCTTATTATAAAATTAATCTCAAATTTTAGGATACCTCCTTCCTAAAGCAAAGAAGCACCATGTATTTAAAATATCAAATAATTGCTTCATACTATTAGCAGTGAGACAACTTTATACAGTGGAGACAAACAAATGAAACCAGAACAATAATCTTCCTATATAATCAGTTGCTTCCACTTTCATTATAATATGTAACACTCTAAAGCATTTCATTGATTCTGTCTGGGCCAGGGTGATGGCTCAGTGGAATAAGTGCTTCCCTGGCAAGCGCAAGGGCCTGAGTTCAATCCCCCGTACCACCAAAAAAAAAAGAAAGAAAGAAACAATCATTGATTCTATCACTTTACATTACAAATATTAGTAGCTTCAATTACCAAGCTAAATATGTCTGTAAATAAGGAACAACACACTATATATATATATATATATATATATATATATATATATATATATATATATTAGCTGTCCATGTTTTGAAAATCTGTAACATATGTATTATTGTATGTTACCCTGTTTATGCCATTTTTTTCTATTTTTTTTGCTTCTATTTTTCACTTTTCAAGTTAAAATACAAATAAATAAATAAAATAACAAGGAACAACAACAAAAGAAGTAGCCTCCAAAGTGGGTTGGGGCAGAGGTATAGCACAATGTCTGACAGGTGCACTGTCCTGAGTTCGATTCCCAATACCTAGTATTCAATAAATAAACAAAAGTAGGTAAATAGATAAAGTTGGTTTGGACATTGCAGAGAATTCATAGGACAATCCTTGAGACTGAAAGAAATTATCAAGTATTTCAAGGCATATTAGTTTCTCCTGTGATAAAGGAGAAAAGTTTTGTCCTATCCAGCTCAGTCTACCTAATTGGTAGTCATACTATTTACTGGCACAGGTGGGCTTCCTTGGTACATGCGTGGTAGGCGACATAGCTCAGAGACCACCAAGGTGTACTCAGACAGCGGACACTGATGCTGTCGCTGGTGTACCCCATATCAGAGCACTTCTGTACACTACAATTTGCATACACCTAGTTGTGGAATTTAACATTTTATAATTTCCTAATTTAACTAAACTTCTTTCACAAAACAACTGAATAGCTTTTAAAAGAGTACTTACAATGACAGACATGATAAACACAAAGGACAACAAGAAAATGGACAACGACAGACTTACCTTTCCTACTTCCAGTGAGTTCCTCATGAACTAAATGAATTAGATAAGAACTCTATCCCAAAATCACATTGTTTAGAAAAATATTTTAAAACTACAACTCACCTTACTCTGAAGGTGTATTCACAGATGTGTGGTTAGTACGGTTTTTGAAACACTTTAAACATTTCACTATTATCTCATCCTTTAAAGTTTTTTGTATATGTTGGATACTTGTATATTTTCACAGCAGCTTTTATTTATTTATGTATTTACAAATTACATAAATAAATATACAATTAATGTACTCATCGCAATTGTTTTACTGATAAAGGGCATGATCACAAATACTTGGAGGGTCGGCAAGTCAGTTCAGTGGACTAAGTGCCTGCTTAGGCAAGCACAGGGACCAGGGTTCGATCCCCAGTACTTCATGCTATGCCAGCCCCCACCCCTGGCACACTGAGCCAGCCACCAAGACCAGGTGTGATGGGTCACACCTGTAATCCCAGCACTGAGGAGGCTGAAAATAGGAGGATCACTGTGAGTCCAAGCTGCATAGTGAGACCCTGTACCAAGTACATAAAAAAAAAAAAAGTTTAAAATACTTGGAAATCACTGTTGGAAAAAGCAGACAAATAGAAAAGGCAAAAGGAAAGGATGCAGAAGAAAAAAAAAAAAATGAGGAGAGCTGGAAAACTACAGTTGCCTGGAATGATCATACTCTAATAAGAATATTTGAACATCCATAGCTTCTGCTGTCATCATTAATGGTCCCAGTGCTTCACCACTAGACCAATCATATTTTACAATGATTTCTGGTCCAGTCTTCTTTCTGACAGCTCCTAGCCCTAAACCCAGAATCAAAGTTCCACCAGGGATTAGCTTCTGCCCATCTCTGCACCATCAGCCTCTATCACTGCCACTCTCTCAGCAAAGATTCTCCAGCCCGTATGGAGCCCCTGAAGGCAAATGTCCTGTAAGGTCCCTAATCCAAATGGGTTCCCTTAGCACTGCCTAAAGGGATTCCCTTTAAATGCAAGCTTCCTATAATCAAGAAGACCCTAAAATAAGACAAAAGAAAAAAAAAAAAAAAACTTCCAAACCAATAGGACCACAGAAAAGTGCTTCTCTAGGATCAGAAAGAATCTTTCCATGGAGGCTGTCGGGCAGTGTGCAAACTCTTCAGACCTTTGGTTCCCAACCCCTCTTGTAAAACCTCACTCCAAAGAGATGTTTGGACACACTCAAAATGACATACAGTTGGCCAAGCTGCCTCCAATAAATAAAAATTTAATAAATACAAATTCATCATTTGGTGATTGTGGTAGAGAAGAGTGTTCACTTTACTAGAAAGTGTGATAGATTCTGAAGTGCCTCTCAGTGAGCCTGGGCCCAGGGCAAGCTTGGCGTGGGACTTCTCAAACTGGTCCATGTGCCCTACTGCTCCTCATAGAATAAGCACCTTATCCTGCTCCATAGGAAGCTAGTGCTTAAGGGCACATAGCACACAACAGGATCCGTAGGTGCAAGGCAACCAAAGCATTGCAGTAGGTTCTAGTGCACAAGGAGACTCAGGACAACGTGGGCTTACGGGACATGCACTGGTCTCCAATGTGACGTGACAGAAGGAACTCTGCCGCATTCACAGAGACTGAACACAGCCCTAGATATCACCCTCTAGTGAAAATGGGAGAAACCTCCAAGTGTGCAGAAATAGTTCAATAGAACATATTAACATTTCCATTTAACTGAATATTATTCACTC
This sequence comes from Ctenomys sociabilis, assembly GCA_004027165.1. NCBI lineage: Eukaryota > Metazoa > Chordata > Mammalia > Rodentia > Ctenomyidae > Ctenomys > Ctenomys sociabilis. Next base: position 12,370 of record PVKA01039886.1, read on the forward strand.
GCCAAAAATTCTATTTACTAGGCTGCAAAGATCAACATGACATCATAAGAGATAAAGCCGATGATGCAAGAATATAGAAAGTAGGATTGCATTTTTGTAAAATTATACCTGCATAGCTCTACGTACAAGTAACCTATGTAAACAACTCTTGAAAAATACCTAGATGGAAGCTCAGAAAAATTTTAAAAGGCCTTGGGAGACAGTAGTTGTAATAATTGGGAGGGGGTTTTAAATCATCCTATGGATATTTCTAATTTTATATAAGCATATGACTACCCCTTCACTTGTAATGACTTTTGACACAATGTCTTGCTATGCAGTTCAGGCTAGCTTTGACTCACTAGCCCACACGGACCTTGAACTCACTGAGATTCTCTTCCCTCAGCCTTCCAAGTGCTGGGATTATAAGCAGGTGTCACCACACCCAACGTGTGGTCTTTCCTTTCGAGGAAGACCAAATCTGTTGTAAATTGCCTTCCATAACTCAGCGCAGGGCAGTACTGGCTCCTTGCCAGCACCCCACTTTATGTCTGACGTCTGCACTGCCTCCATAGGCACTGTGCCTGAAGCATTGTATCCACCTAGAAGGCTTCATCTTCTGTTATTTCTGGGTTCTGACTTCTGCCAGGGTACTAGTTCTCTAAGTCCCAGCCCTGCATTATATCACAATGTATCTTCATAGCTTGTTTCTTCGCCCCAAGCAGACTGTGTACTCCTTGAGGACAGAAATTTCACCTTACTTATTTTCTTAGTTTGTTTAGTGTATCTAGTACAGGATCTACAGGGTCTCCGCACAAAGATCAGACTCATAGCCTCCTGTTTTCAACCCCACCCCATCACTGGGATTGCAGGTGCATGCCACCGTGCCCAGTCTCAGTCGCATCTCAGTGCACCCCAGGGCCGGAGCCAGCACAGCATGTCAAGTATCAAACCCCAGTCCTTGAGTCTCAGTTGCATCTCAGTGCACCCCAGGGCCGGAGCCAGCACAGCATGTCAGGTATCAAACCCCAGTCCTTGAGTCTGCCTAAGCAGGGCCTTCGATCTGCTGAGCCATCTGGAAGGCCCTATCTTACTTATTTTCATAACTCAGCCCTGGACCTGGCCCTGGCCCAGCACAGATTGGGCACTTAACACAAATATGGATATGGAATAAATGAACAGGAGAGAATGTGGGGGGTGGGGCACCTATGGAACATACGTAGTTTTCATAATAGTACTGTCTTTTCTCAGTTCCTGTCTTTTCTCCCTTCATAAACAGATTTAAGATTCATCCAAGGCTGAGCCATGAGCCGCTAGACTGCACTACTCACCTGCATGTTCCACATCCACGGTTTCACCAATGGAAGACAGAACCTATACAGGAAAAAAAAAAAAAAAATGCATCTGTATCAGACATGTTCATGTCTCTTTCCTTATCATTGCTCCCTAGTAGGAAAGCAACTATTTACATAGCATCAACTTTATGCATCCCAAGGTATGTAGAGATGATTTAGTCATGTAAGAGGATGAGTGTAGGCTATGTGCAAACACATGCCATTTTATACAAAGGCCTTGCACATCCTAAGATTTTGCTACCCCTAGCAATCTCAGAACCAACCTCCCCATTGATGTAAAGGGACAATTGTTATCTGACATTGAATTCTTTCAGTAATAAACCAAACTTAGGGCCAGCCAGATAACCCAGCAGACTAAAGTGCCTGCTTAGGTAGGTGCAGGGACCCGGGTTTGATCCCCCATGTGTCATGCTGGGACACACTGAAAAGGCGATTAACACTGGGTGTGGTGGCATGTGCCTATAATCCCAGCACTTGGAAGGGGGAAAACAGTAGGATCACTACAGTCTGACCTGCGTGGTGAGACCCTGTAGACCCTGTACTAAATACGTTAAAAAAAGTTTAGAATTTAAGAATGTTGGCCCATTTAACCAAGAAACCATGGTATGTGTCACCATGCCCACGTGTTCTGGGTGAACCTACATCCAGTAATTCCAATATGATCTTCAGGACCATCTCTCTCTTCCTCCTCCTTTGATAATAATGATTTTCCTAGGGGTTGTTTTTCATTCTCACCTATTCTATAAATAGATCTTCCCAGTCTTAAAGCTACCCCTTAGTCCCAATTTATGTCCTTCTAGCTTTCTGAACTAAAAGGCTAGTCACTTTCTTCCCAAAGAGAATCAAAAAGCGAAAGTCCCAGGGAAGGACTCTGGTGGGGAGCAACTGGAATCAGACACCTCTGCTAGCAAATGCAGTTCTGTGATCGGCAGATCAAGACTATGCTCCAGCCGGGCGTGGTGGCGCATGCCTGTAATCCCAGCACTCGGGAGGCTGAGGCAGGAGGATTGTTGTGAGTTCAAGACCAGCCTGAGCTACATAAAGTGAGCTTAAGGACAATCTGAACTGTATAGTGAGACCCTGTCTCAAAAGGACAAAAAAAAAAAAAAAAAAAAAAAAAAAAAAAAAAAAAAAGACTATGCTCCGCCCACTGACATGGGGTCCTAAAAACCTGTAATTGGATGGACTCGGAAGTTACATGACTAGGAAGTCAGCCAACACTTTAAAGAAAGAGGTGGGGGTTGCTAGACAGAAAAGGATAACCGATGTCTTCTCCAAATCACTCTAGAAAAGTGACCTGCACAACAATCCCCATTGCTGCCTGAAATCGTTGGCTTAGGATAAACAAAGAATCCTTAAGATGAATTGTTTTCTCTCCCTTCACCTGCCCATACAGCTCTTCAAAGAAGATTTTGTTTCTCTCTTATTCATGTCCCTACCAAAATGACACTGGATGATCAAACTCTGAAAACCCCAAAGAACCTACAGCCAGCCTGAGACAAGCCAGCCCAGGCCCCACCCTCGCCCAAGAAGCCTCTTCTTACAGGGCCTCAGTTAGCTCCAGGCTGTTCCTTGCCAGGCCCGATCAACCCAGCCCTGGGGCGGATCCCAAGGACAGCCCCACACTCCAGAGCCACCTCCTGCCACAGCATACTGAGGAGACTGGTATGTCTTGTCTCAGCCTGACTTTGACAGGCCAGGCCCCTGGCCTGCCTGGGGGCTGAAGATCATGGGCACTTTGTCAGCCCAGAAACACCTTTAAGAAGCTCAAGTGCCAACTGAATGGAGGCATCTGCAGAGCTCCTGGCCTGGGCAGGCCCTCTCTCAGCGTGTTTGGGTACAGAAATATGCAGCCTGAGCTGCGGTCATCATCGCTGCCTGAGCTGCAGAGCTGCAATCAACATCAACACCACAAGGACACAATATTTTCTCCCGATTTACAACACATTCATTTATTTTGGAATTTCTGTGCCAGCTGAGGCTACAGGGTGGTGACAGTGGAAAAGTTGTCCTGGGGCCAAGCAAAAGAGAGTGTTGCAACTGAGCTCCTGTTCTGAAAAAGGGTGTTCGAAAGCAGCAAAAACCAAGCGAGCTGGAGAGGGTGACCTTCACAGACATCCACCCACAGCCCATGGTTGCTGGGGTGGGGGCAGACAGCTAATGAGGACGTCCAGGATTGCTCCTCCACCAGGGTATGCAGATGGGGCCTTAGGACACAGGGCTCCTGAGACATCACTGGCCACTGTTCTAGAAGTTTCCATACTAGGATGCAATCTGCTTTCTTTCTCGAAGTTCCCCCAGAGAATTAGAAATCCTGCAACTTTTAATGGGATCCCCATCTCTAATGCAGGAAAACAGATTTTATTAGAAAATATCAAGGAGAAGTAAAAATGAGTGAGTTGGAGTGGAAAAACTTTTTGAAGTTGAACTGACCACACTTCTACTTCCTGAATGTCTTGGGCCAAATGTTTCACCTCGGTCAACTTTCATTTCCACGTCTGTTTTTAAATGGACATGATAATGTCTAACTAGCAAAGCTGGTATGGGAAATAGGGTAGCTTACTGAAGTATGCAGTGTGATGTCCAGCTTCTTGTGGGCATGCTGCGTGATGATTTGAACTCCTTTGTCTTCCTGTAGTTTGTGTGTGCCTGTGCATGTGTGAGCATGTGTGTGTATTGGTTTCTTTAGTATATTGTAAAGCTATATGGCATACTTTAAAGATAAGTTGCTACCAAGTGCAGTTCTACTTGTGTTCCCTGAGACAGAACTTCTCCAGATTAAAAGATGGCCCCCAAAAGTTGTCAAAGAGTGGGAAAAGAAGGGGATATGGGCCGAGTAGAGGTGCATGCTTATAATCCCAGGACTTGGGAGCTGAGGGAGGAGGATCACCATGAGTTTGAGGCCAGCCTGAACTAAACAGTGAGACCCTGCCTCAAAACCAAAACCAAAAACAAAAGGGGTTATGGTATGTAATGAACAGTACCCCAACAAGAGGCCCTGGGAGGGACTCACTAGATCTTAAGAGAACTCAGCTGATTAATCCATCTGATCCAGATCCAGGATGATACGTAGAATTGTCATCTTCAGCCACCTACCTGCCTTCCACAAGACAGTCCACTTCTCCAACGAAATGACCAACTGCTAGACCCAAGGCAAAGGAGAAGGAAATTCCAAGGGACTTATTCTCATCCTACTAAAAAAAGGAAACTGCCCCAGAGAATGGCAGGTGTCAAGAGGTGTCACGGTGAATATGGAACAGAACAGGGCTTTAGAACCAGGTTTGGATGACCACAACTTGGTTATGTTATAAAACAAGAGATGTTAACAAAGGGGTTGTGGTGTGTAATGAACAACACCCCAACAAGAGGCCCTTGGAGGGACTCACTAGATCATAAGAGAACTCAGTTGATGAGTTCAATTCTTACTCTATGTTCTACAAAGCCACCTGAATTAACAAATACTGAAACATCACCCTTAGGGGGAAATACAATGTGAGTTTCCTGTCAGCTGGTAGTCACAACATTTATATATCATCCCATCACTCTATGCTATTGTTTCTTGTGTGTTTCTGTTTAAAGACACCATGGTGGTTAATTTTGTGGGTCAACCTATATTTCTGGGTGAGTCTGTGAGGCTTACTTATTCTGGAAAAGACTCACTTTGAATTGGTAGACTGAATGAAGTGCATTGTCCTTATTAAAGTGGGTTGGCATCAACTAGTCCAGGGAGGGCCAGTACATAACCGCAAAAAGCAGAGTGAAGATAAATTTTACTCTCTCTGCTGAGTTTGAACATCCATGGTCTCCTGCCTTAGCCATCACAACTTTGGATTCTTGGATTTTTCAGACTCAGACTGAGCCATGCAGCATTGCCCAAGTCTCCAATTCTTGGGCCTTCAGACTCAGATTTAATTACACCACTGCCTCTCCACCTTGTGCATGGCAGTCACAGGAGTTGACTTCCATAATCATGTGATCCAGGCCCTATCATGAATCTCCTCCTTTACCCCTCTCTCTGACTCGACTCTGACTCTGTCTCTGTCTCTGCCTCTCTCTCTCTCTCTCTCTCTCTCTCTCTCTCTCTCTCTCTCTCTCTCAGCTTCTCTCGAGAACCCTGAGTAACAGATTTTGGTACTGATAGTACTCATAGACATATGGGGTTTTATGGATGACTTTTTTTAAAATCAGTTCTGGTATTTTTTCTAATTGCCTCCCCAATATGGTTAGATTTAAAGCCATTAATGCCTTTTGTCCCATGATAATCTAGAGAGTGAAGTGCTTATAGAGATACAGATGTCTTTGTATTGGATACTCCTAGCTAAGCATTTACTGTGTAAAAGGAAAGGCCTTAACTGACTCTGTATATAATTATTACAAATATTGTTGGCAGACTAAGAAATACATGGGTCGGTTGCTACCAACACATTTCATCGAACAAAATGGTAACATAAAAGCATGAGCTTAAACATTAAAATTCCAAGCTCAAACACTGCACAAACAACTCTAGAACTTCTTTGTATCCTGAAAGAGGGCCTTATCTCTTATAATCCAGACCAAGAACTGCCATTAAAACCCAAACTGAACACCCAGTCTTGGAATGGTGTCTACTGTTAAGGTGAGGACATTGTTGGGAAAAAAGAGAATTCCTTTTGGTTGGGATGGAGCTACATGAGAGGAATCTCAAGGAAATATAGCATTTGAGCCACTAAGTTCTGGTGAGTTTTCAACCACTCGTGGTGACAGGAGCATTTGCATGCACAGTGGGACCTTTCCACCTCTGTGTAGGGGATGCACCACACATTGCCTGATGAAATGATAATGACATTCCCTAGGAAACTTCCCCTGCAAGACAATGCTGATTCTCTCAAGACTGACCCCACCATGCCTTTATGCTTCTAGAACTATAACTAAACTCAGGTTTTAACAGATTCCCAAAAGTGAGGTATACAGTGTGACCTATGATAGGGTATACAACATTCCAAAAGAACTAGTTAATTGTTCTTAACTACTTAAGTGAACAAATTGTAAATGTCTTTGTTTAATGTTGAAGGAAGGATGCAGAGGCTTAAGAAGATGGGACTGATAGAGTATGCTTATCATATAAGACTTACCCATACCAGAATTGTGGGTAAGGAAACATAACTAATCCCTTGAGAAGTATTTCTTTGAGAAATAAATTATTTTGAGAAATTAGTGAAAAGAGCCCTAGTGCCTTAAAGATCTCTGTGATACCTCTTCTCTGCAGATCACCTTATGATAGCCATTCTTTCTGGAGTGAGATGGTATCTCAGTGTTGTTTTTATTTGCATTTCACGAATGGCTAGCGATGTGGAGCATTTTTTCATATATTTGTTCGCTTCTTTAATTTCGTCCTCTGAGAAGTGTGTATTCATCTCAGATGCCCATTTCTGAATTGGGTCTTTAAATTTGAGGGCCCTGTTATATCTT
>PVKA01039887.1:0-19153 GCA_004027165.1 Ctenomys sociabilis
CCCTTGTGTAATGTATTGCAAGATCCTGGGTTCACTCCCTAAATTGTGTTAGTAAGCTCCAGAGTTGCCTCAAAAGTATCTTCCTTGCTAAGTCACTGTTAATCAGATTTTCTGTTCTCCATCCTAAGTTATAGTATTTGGTATATAGTTAAGTGCTCAGATACCTATGAAAACTGAAAAATTACATGCATAAAACTTCAAAAAAAAAAAAAATTAGTAAGAACATACCTAGGGATCTGGTGGAATCTTAGGCAAAGGTCAGAAACACGCAATTTACACAGCAAAGACCATTAGCAAATATATCAAAAGTTTCTCAACTTTCTTATTAATTAAACTAGTATAAATGAGGAAAATTCTGGGCTACAGAGACAGCTCAGTGGTCTAAGCACCCGTCTATGCAAGCACAAGGACACAGGTTCAATCCCTGGCATCCCATGCCATGCTGGTCCCACCCCAGGTGCCAAGGCAGCCACCAGGACCTAGAATGGTGGTGCACACCTGTGATCCCAGCACTGGGGAGGCTGAGACAGGAGGATCACTACGAGTCTGAGCTGCATAGTAAGACCTTGTGCCAAATACATAAAATTAAAAAATAAATAAATAAGGACAATTCCATGCTTCCATGCTAATACATAGCATGATTAGTGGTGAAAAAATACAGCCAGGGCTTTCAGACGCTTGTAGATTCTTCGACTTACAAATTTTATTTCTAGAGATTAAAAAATGATTTATAAGAATATTCAACAAATTATTGTTGAATATTCTTATAATATAGTATAATATAATAAGAATATCAACAAATGATACTGAGAAGTGGTACACAATTTCACTCATGGCAGACTAGTTACATAAATTAATACATAAAAATATTTTAATAAAACCATGAATGTCATGCATAATAATAATCGATGACTATAAAAATCTTCCCAGTGTGTTAAAATTTTTAAAACTCCCTTATAAGACAGAGAGTCAGATGCATAAATAACATGAAAATCTAGAGACAAGTTTGAAAGAATGTTTCCCTGAAGCAGAAGTAGTCTTTGTGGGGGGTCTTTGTTTGGCATACTTTTCTTTTTTTTTTTTTTGGTGGTACCAGGAATCAAACTCAGGACCTTGCACTTGCCAGGCAAGCAGCAGTTGTTCTACTGAGCTATCTCTCTGATCCATAAACTTTACTTTATAAAAATTCTTTTTCTTATACCTGATTTCTCACCTTGATAAAATAATATCAAATCAGTATAATTGACAAGAAATTTTAATGTTAAAATTTAGCAAAAAATTTCTCAAATTCATCTTCTCATTAGAAAAAATATATATCTTCTCTTTAAAACAGGACCCAAACATGACAATGGAAATCTCTAAAAAGGTTTTAACTTAAAATGTTTCTTCTAATGGGCTGAGATGTGTCCCCTCCAATAGTATTTTGATGTCCTCACTCCTCTCTTTCTTATTTGGAAACAGTGTCTATGCAGATTAAATAAAGTTAGGATGGGGCCTCAGGCTGGGCCTTCACCCAGGATGTCTGGCACTGTGGGGTCCAGGCTGTGTCAGGGTTGAGCTGCTGCCTGCAGTGGTCTCTGGATTCACAGACTCCAGACAAGGTAAGACTCTCACTCAAAGGACTGAAGAGCACTAAAGCTGCCAGCCTTGGAGATCAGACAGCTCTCTCTCTCTCTCTCTCTCTCTCTCTCTCTCTCTCTCTCTCTCTCTCTCTCTCTCTTTTGTGCAGAACCAGGGATTGAACTCAGGCCCTTGCAGTTGTCAGGCAAGCACTTATTCTACTGAGCTATCTCCCCAACCCCTCAAACAGTTCTCTTAATCATAAGGTTTACTGTCTTCGTTCTGGCTTCTCAAGGCCTGGTTAGGCTCACGTGCTTTTGCTTCAGATGTGCCCTGCAGGTCTCTACACACACCCTGCTTTGGAACCAAGCAAATACTGGCTGTCTAGAGAAGTCTCTGTCTTAGTTCCTCAAGAATTCTGACCTTCGTGGACTCCCACAAAACTGTATTACTTACTTATCTATTTTACTTATCTATTTTATTAAAACCTTTACTGTAACCCATTTTAGATTAGGGGCTCAAGCCAAGTGTTCCACATGGCACCCTAATAAAATGATGACAATCTGGATACAGGGAAATACAGAGAGTGGTAATGTCACAGCACAGTAGTGATGCACTTGAGAGGCCACGGAGTGTCATGGCCATGTGGCCAGTACCAGATGACTAGGAAGAGGCAAGAGCAATTGAATTCAGAGTCAGACAGACCTGGGTGTGCTGACACCTTGATTTCAGATTTTTAGTCTCTAAAACTATGAGAAAATAAGTGTTCCTCTCTCCACATTTTCTGGCCCTGGAGACTGAACCTAGTACCATTGCACTCTGATATTTCCCCAGCTCTTTTTAAAACTGCATTTATTTTCATCTTTAGACAGGGTTCTACCAAGTTAACAAATTGACCAGAAAACTTGCGACCTTCCTTCCTCTGTCTCCCAGAGTGCTAGGATTACGGGCATATACCACCATGATGGCTAATGTCTTTTTTTTTCAAGGGATACATTTTGTGGTACTTTAATGCATAACAAAAAGAATCAGAAATACTTGACAATAATTCAATAAACAGCTAGTTGTGTGATAGAGCTGGAGGAAAGAAAACCTGGTTAATATAGAAAGAAAAATGAGATTCAAAAAAGCAAGTAAAAAAAAAAAAACACTGGTCAATTTTAACATTATAAAGAAAATGCAAAACCAACACCAAAGAGAGTTTAAAAACAAACAAAGTAAAATAATATAATATGGGCAGCATTTGAAACTTCAAACGCTGAAGTTACCTCACTTCCCCCTCCTTGGTCCGGTAGGTGCTCTTATAGAATCCGTGGAAGGTATCAGACAGATTGCCAGCATAGTCAATACTAACTGTGTATGGAAATCCAACGAGGAGGGGCTGAAGAGCTAGAAGGGCAACCTGTTCATGGAGGGGATTTTCCAGGACCCTCAGCGGTTCTTCGGATGGTCCCTGTTCCATTCCTTTCCTGAGGGTGGCTTTAAAAATTTGCAGGTTGTGGCTATGCAGGATGATGGCACTAGTGGGCCGGCTGGCTCTGACTTCTATTTCCGTGGTGCCCCAGAAAGTCAGAGTGCTGAGGTTTGCATGGATCATGAGATCATAGTGAACTGGGATGACATACTCAGGGAGTCGCACTTCGCTCCAAGGAAATGGAGATGCATCCCTAGCTTCTGGAGCTGTAGCATCACTGCGCTGACACCATGACAGCGTTGACACAGCTAAGAGAATTAGTAGTGAGGGAAGCAGAATCGACTCCCTTGCAAGAGACCACTTGAGGGCCAGAGATACCATCTTCCTGACCAAATTACCTAGAACCACAAATGTATAAAAGCAAAATTAAAAGTCATTAAAGTGTCATCAAATATCTACTATCAGAATTTATGTATACAGCATTAACAGATACAGTTTAAAAACTTTCAAAAGTGCTAGGTATTTTCCTGAAAGTAAAATTACCTTCATTATTAATCACCAGAGAAAATGGTCAGTAACAACAATTAATACCCAGTGGAATGCAGCAGAACAAGGTCTAGTTGATGAAGGCAGAAGAATTATGAGAGGATATTAAGTAGTTCAACAATGGTCCCTGGGTTGCAGGAATCTGGGGAAACTAGGTTTATAAAACAGGCAAAGATGGGCAGCAGAAAGCCTATCAGAGGAACATCTGATCAAGAACTTCACTGGTCCTGGACCTCAGAGGAAGCTGTCCTGCTCTGGAATGCAGGGGCTCCCATGGCTGCCACCTCACTAGAATGAAGTTTCATGTCTGAACCGAGGCACACAGTACCACGGAGTGGAGCAGCTGCGATGGCGGCGGGCTTCTCAGCTTCCTTACAGGGACGTGGGGCTTGGTTACTAATCAGGCTGACAAAAGAGAGAACCTCTAAAGCACAGGAAGCACAAAGGGACTGAGACACTCAACGCAGAGGGGACCAAAAGGCAAATATCCATGAGCGCAGCCTTAAATCACACAAGTGTCTTGGTCAAACTGTCATGCCAAAAGTTAACTTAATATTTACTTATGCTAGAGTGATTTACAGAGTTCACGGCACTTTTTGCAATAATTTATGACAAACTTATCAGCCACAAGGATTCTCTCTCAACCAATAGCTGTGGAAGCCTGCTGCACATGGGGCCGGGGGAGAGCACAGGTCATGGGCCCCACCCTTGAGAACTTCAAACTCTAGAAGGTCTGGAAACATTTATGCACAAGCAATAAAGTGTGGTAGAGAAAGGTGGAGGACTATAAGGATGAAAATAACAGGTGGGGGCTGGGAGGTGGCTCAGAAGAATAAGTGCTTACCTGGCAAGCGCAAGGGCCTGAGTTCAGACATACTTCTTTTTTGCAGAACTGGGGATTGAACTCAGGCCCTTGTGCTTGCCAAGGAAGCGCTTATTCCACTGAGCCATCACCCCAACCCCAAGGGCCTGAGTTCAATCCAAGGTTCAGCAAAAAAACCAGGTGGACCTTAGGAGTGGAGTGCTGTTGCACAGCGAGTGATTCTGCCTGTAGTGACACCTCAGGGATCCTCGTTCAAGTCCAGCCTGTGTGGGGCTGACTTGGAAGTGAAGGGTGACCTTGAGAATACTGCAGGAGGAGGAACCAGGAAGAAACTAAAGCACAATTAAAGGAGAAGGTGGGCAACCAAGGTGGAGCGAAGGGACCTCCCCAGGGCTTGAGGATAATACTCCAAATCATGCTGTGGATCACGTGCTGCACTTTATTTTAAAGGGCAAGGGCTACAAAAACCAATATGAATTTTAAGAGCTAAAATTTATGCTTAGAGAATCAAGCATAATTTCTTTCTCGTATGCAAACACTGCTCACTATTGAATACTGGCAAGCAGGGACTCATACTAAGTGAGCTCAGGTAATTTCCTCTAATTCCCTCAAATTCCTTCCACTCGCAGGCAATCAGGCTATATAAGAAAAACAATGATCCTATACAGCAGCTCTCTGGAAAGGACTGCAGTACAAGGAATTTTCCCTTTCTAGAACGTCAGTGGTTCTCATTATTTCAAAGCAATCCCTGGTGTGCATCCTCCCCTGCCCATCTCCCTTCCAAGACACACAGCTCAGGTAGCTACCACCCTCTAGAGGGGCAGGACACAGCTACCCAGGAGGTCAAGCTGAAGACTCCACCACCTCAGTTCAATGAAAGAAAGGAGACTTGAACAGGAAAAACAGGTTTCCATGCACCTTGTTCGCCTTTTTGTCCACAAATCAACTAAGGGATGCTTATGGCCATGAAGAAGTAGAGCGATTTAGAGTAGAAGAATAATCTTTAAATACCAATATGGTAAAAAGAGTCTACTTCTACTTCTTCAGGCAGAATTCTAGGGCAGGGACAAAATGAATTTCCTTTGAAGTTGGAGGCCAGAAAGCAAAGGGAACTTGTGTACTGTTTCCATCTGGAATTTCTGGCAGCAGCAACTTACTGTGTATGGCCCTTGCTCCAAGAAAATAGAGAGCTGAGAACAGGGCAGGTTCAAGCATAGGCATCCCCCAGGAGTGCAATAGAAGCTCTCAAAGCTCCAAAGGCCCTTGGCCTGACAGCAAGGCTCAGAGGCTGCTACAGGTTTGGGTGGAGGGGTCCACATCAAAGGCTTTGCAAGGTTTGGGCCATGACAAGGACAGAGAGAATATGGTGTTACCTCAAGGAGGCTTTCAGTGCAGAAGACCAAAACAGAATTCAGCATGCACAGCCTAAATGCCCACAGCATGGACTCACTCACAGTCAATGGATAAATGAGGCAAACTTTCCTGAGGACAAGGTCTTTCCTAAAATGAAAGTTACCTGCTTTGTATGGATTTAACAAGTAGGAAGAATTTTACAATTGGCAACAACTATTTTTAATCTGCTCCAGTTAACATTCTACAGAATCTTGGGCAGAGTCTATCTTCAAACCTGCAACATTTTACTGGACTTAATTTTTTATATGTCTGTTTCTCTTTACTAAATTATAAGCTCCTCAAGGCAAAGATCTTGTCTTATTGATGTGGTACATCACAGGCATTCACTGAATGTCTGAGACTCAATCACTGAGATGCAGTTTCCTCTCCTAAGTCATCAAAAGGAGCAATTTCCCTAAAACAGTACCCCACCTGCACCTCCTGCTTCTTGCAGTCTGGAAAACCAAAGCTGCAGTTGTATCTTAAATATCCCCAACCTGGATGCATCCTAGGATTCGCTATGACTTTGTTCCCCAAAGTGCCCAGCACCTCTCTCTCTGTCTCTATCCTCCCTCAAGGGTTCTCTCTACAACAACTTTTTCCACTCTTGCAAGGTCCAATTCAAATGAGTCATCTCAGGGTATTCTTCTTTCAATAAGTTTGGCACAAGTGAATTCTTTTTCCTTTGAAACTCACACTTACTATGATCTTTTCATCACATCTCATTATCCCCGGCCTTGTGATACTATTATCGACATGCTTGTGATATCTTCCCCCCTCTATTATAAACTCCCTGAGAACAAAAATATATGCATTGCTGTGCTTCCCGCAGCACATGGAACTGTGTCTTGTACATGGGAAGGACTGGTTGAAAACTGAGTGCTGTGAATTCCAAATTTCACAGATGAGATTCTCTTGCAATCCCTGACAGTCTGTCAGCATATTCCAGTGTGGGCAGGTTGTCCCTCAAAACAGAAAGTCTTCTTATCTGGTAAGCCTGCAGCAAAATAGTCCATAGCTCTGGATATTCTCTAAGAGTCGATTTTTTTTTTTTTTTTTTTTCAAAACTGGGGATTGAATTCAGGCCCTTGTGCTTATTCTACTGAGCTATCTCCCCGGCCCCTTGAATTTTATTATTATTAATTCTCCAAAACAAATACAACTCAAGGGCTCTCTGAATCAGTATATGCAGCCCCTTTCCAAGCAAAATGCATTTTTTCTTGAGATTATATTACAATAGCATCTAAAGAGACAGAATCAAAGACAGAAAGAACCAGTATTTGCTATGCACCCATGGCATGCCAAGCACTATACTTGTGTCACTCCTCTCTGGTAGGAAATAATTTCCATTTTTGAGGTGGAAAACTGAAACAAAGTAACATTCATGTAAGGGGGCCAAGTTCACACTAAGGAGAATGCAAGTGAGATTACAACCTGTGTGGTTAGAGACCCAGGCCGTCCTCCTTCCACGGTCTCATTTCCCATGGGACACTACTCCCTCCTCCTCCTCCTCCTCCTCCTCCTCTGCATGTCTGCAAGACTCCCAAGGCAACACACTACCTCATTAAAAACTATAAGAAGTAGCCTCTATCTTTCTACAGAGAAAGAGATCACCCCCTCTCTCACATACACACACACACATGCATAGATGTGTACTAAATACACAGACAAGAGAGCAAACCTGCCTTTGAGCTCATGCTCAGCCAGCTAATGTGTGACCTTGGGAGGTGACTTAGCCCCACTTTCATTCTCATCATGTGTGAAATGAGATAATTAACATTGTATCTCCCTCACAAGATTGTTGTAAAGATTAAAACCATTAAAGAATTTCATTGATTCTGCAAATATTTCAGAGCCTATTTTGTGAATTGCACTGCTGAATTCTAGCAATAATGCACAACACAGGTCCCTGTGTTTACATGAAGGTAGCTTTTTAATATTTTTATATTGATCTATGTCAATGTGGCCAAATGGTTGTCTATGTGTGTGTGTGTATAAAGGAACACACATGCACACACACACACACAGACTGAAAGAGAATCATACTGGGGTATGGTGGTGCACACCTGTAATCTTAGCACTGTGGGAGGCTGAGGCAGGAGGATGGAGAATTCAAACTAAGCTTTGCCACAGAGCACCTTAGTGAAATCCTATCTCAAAATGGGGGAAAAAGGGCTGAAGATGGTAAGTGCAAAGGCCATAGGTTCAATCTAGAGAGAGAGAAAGAGAGACAGAGACAGAGAGACAGAGAATAACAGCAGGCCAATTTGCACTATCAAGACGGCTTTCTGATAACTTAAAGGTCAAATGGGAGTAAGCTAAGAAGAGGGAGTGTCTAGACAGAGGACACAGCACATATTCACAGGCAGGCTAAGGCAGTAGAAAGCAGTGTTCATGAAGGCCAGGGAACAGGAAATGCAGAGTGTGTGGGGTGGTGGCACCTGGTGAAAAGGCGGAAGTCAGACCCACACCCGCTCTGTATGCTTGGGAAGGATTTCTGAGGCCTCTAAGAGCCAAGTGAACCTACCAGAAGGCTTCAGAGCTAAGTCTGAGGATTCAATGCACATTTCAATACAATCGCTCTGGCTGCTGAATGGAGGGCAGAAAACAAACAAAGTAGTAGTTAGGAGATTACTTAGTCTCTTTAGCCACAAGGTTTGCTAGTGCCTTACGGCTTTGAGGCTAGGTTCTCTGGTGGACAAAACTGGAGGGGGTGGGAGAGAATAGTCATTGTCATGTTGTACGCAGCTGAATTAGACAGAAATATTATAGGCAGTGAATCAGGGGTGGGCCTTCAAAGGCAATATGGCAGACAAGATACCTTGGAACTGTGGGAGAGACGGGCACCTCGCCATGGGCCTGACCTCAAGATAGAAGATCAAAGAAATGCACCCACACACCTCTCTAGGGATAGATGTCAGGGATGGATAGTCTAAGTAGGTATCAATCACTTACTTAAAAAGTCAGGAGTCACTAACCCAACATCCTACAGGAAAAGCCCATTCTGCATTCTTGCCAGTTCATTGTGTAACTCACTTCCCCATTTGATCCTGACTTAATCAATTTTGCCTGAGCAATTAAAATCTTATTGGTGGATCATATTTTCAGCCCACCACATGCAATATCTATGTTTCCTACCTTAGACCTGCCTCACCTCCCTTTTTTGTTCTATAAAAATCCCTAGAAATACAGGTTCTTTCGCAAACTATTGGGGTCCCCTTCTGTCCGTTTTCAGACAGAACCTTTCTTTCCCCCCAGTAAATATATTCTGCTCTTAACCTCTGTTGTTTCTAAAATTCATTCTCTGATTTTTAGAGAACACAAACTTGTCCCAAGTATCTTTCAGGTTTTGAGTTTCTTTCCCCTGTGTCAGTCTGACATAGCTACTTTTTCTAGAGTGATCTGGTGTCTAGGGCTACCCTTTTTGGAGACAGAAAGGACCAAAAGTGCAACTGATTTTAAAAGGAGCAAAAGAATCTTAAATTCATTTTTAGAATGTTTAGTTCATGATGCCTTGGAGATACCCAAGAGGAAAGAAATTTCAGGCAAGCAGTTGACACAGAGGCAAAGGTTTTAAAGAACTTTCTCATAATTGACTGTACTCCTTCAAAATCTTAAAAAGTCTTCTCCTTTTGGGCATCTCATCAAATTACCGTTCATAGTCAATGTCTTCAGTGAATCTTCCTTAGGCTGCTCTTGGTAACACTTTAACTTTTTCCCACACCTGGAAGAAACTGGATTATTTCTTGTCTCTTTTTTAAGAGACAAATGCAAAAGAGATCATGTTGCAGGTAGCTGAGTTAGATAGAAATATTATAGGCAGTCAGACAGGGCCAGGCCCTGGAAGGAGATAACACAGAAGACAAGATACTTGACAACTGTTAGAGGGACAAATGCTCCCCCTGTGGGCCAGACCTAAAGACCAAAGATCAAACAAATGCTGACCTCCCTAAAGATTAGCATCTGGGATTGATCACCACTCTGAGGAAGCCAGAAAGAGTCATTAATCTGACTATTACTGGCTGGCTACCTCATAAAGTCCTGCTCTATATTCATGCCTGCTTGCTACGTGACTGGCTTCTCCATTTGGTTCTGCACTTAATTCTACCTGAGCAATGGTGCTTGTAATCCCATTGGTTGATCATAGTTTTGTCCCACTTCCTCATGTCCACCTACCTCATGTTCCATTTTCTCCATCTTAGCCCTGCATGGTTTTGCCCTATAAAAATAATCTGGAAGTGTTAGCTTCTGGGACCCCTGCTGGGGTCCCTGTCAGAGAGAAACTTTCTTTCCCAGTAAATATTCTGCTCTTAACCTCCGTTTGTTCCTAAAACTCATTCTAAGGTTTTAGAGAACAAGAACTCATCCAGGTACCTTATCGGTCTGGAGTTTCATTCTCCTATATCAATCATAAGACAATGCAAAATTTCTAAACAAAGAAGTGAATGTCTGAAGCTCGGAAAATAGCTTGCCACTAGTAACAAATGATTTAAATGTCGAATTAATTTGAATTAAAAAAAAATAAGATTAGTTTCTATTTCGGCTCACCTGAAAATGTGCTCAGCACACTTCCACATCCTTCAGGGGTAATGGTAATGTGCCAATTTTATTTTTTAAATATTTTCAGGTGTTAATCACATCCTAAGGGGAAACGGACCTTTCTTTTCGAACTATGTCTACCCAGAGAACTTGCATCAAGACCCCAAAGGAAGGGTGCACCCTCCCCTGCCTCTTAGGAAATCAAGCCCAGGGCCCTGGTAGCGAGTGGCCTGGCCGGAAGCTGCTGGCCTGCTCTTCAAGAGCCTCTGTCTGAACCTAACCCCGGAGAAGGCAGCAGCGGAAGCAGTGGCCCGGCAAGGAGCCCAGGAGAAGGGGGGAACGGATCAGGAGGTCAGGCGGGGCTGGGGCCCAGCTCCCTGCCCTGGCCCTGGGCACAGCCCGAGACCGGGTTCCCCCCACCGCCCCCCCCGAGCTGCGCCCCCCGCGGCCCGAGCCCCCGCCAGGCCCGGCGGCCGGAGGGAGGGGCGAGGGCGGCGCGAGCCCGCGCGGGCTGCTCCCCTGCGCCCGGACCGACCCGGCCCCCCGACCCGGCCGGGCGCCTCCCCGCGCCCCAGCCTGCAGGGGCGAGGAGGAGTCGGGGCGCTCCTGGCGCACTACCTGGGGACCCGGCCGCGCCGCTCATCCTCGCGCAGCCACCGGCCTCGACCTCGCCGCCCCGGGACCGAAAGTGAAAGTGAGGCCTGGCGGCGCGCGTCGGGCCCAAGCCGGGACTGCGCGGGAAGCCCGGCTCGGGAGCGGGCGAAGGGGAGGCCGGGGTGCGGCGGGCGGGGCCGCACGCCCCTGGAAGCCGGGTTCTGCGGCCTATCTCGGTGCGTCCGTCCGTCCGTCCGTCCGCCTCCCCCCAGCGTCTCTTCTGACATGTTTTGGTTGTGCCCCACAGTGATTACGACTAACGCAGCAGGCACCCACGCGCAGCTGGGGCAGCTGCAGCCCCTGGCTCGCCGCCCCGCGCAGCCTGCAGGGCCTGCACGCCCTAGCACTCGGCCGGGGAAGAAGCTCGACGCCCACTGAAGTCGCACGGGGCCGGTCTCCTGGCCTCCGCAAGTGCGCTGGGAGCGTTTGTCCCGCCTCGGCGACCGGAAGCCAGAAGGGCAGAGTTAGGCTGCAGAACGCTGCGCCCCCTGGCGCCTCTGTGTGGCAGGCGTGGTGACCTCTAAGCGGCTCTAGCAGGGAGGGTTAAACACAGTCCTGCAAGCTCTCATGTGCACTCACCTGTGTGTTTGGCCCAAAGCTCTGTGAGGAGGACAGAGGTTGGCTTAAGTGGAGCATATGGTCCTAGGAATGCCTCCGTCTACTGGGAAATGGGACTACGATACTGGGAGAAACTGCTCAAGTAGTCTTAAGCATCAGGCTACCTTTTGAAGCCCCCAAAACTTCCTAAGGGACAGTTCCCCTTATCATCTAAACCCATGAATTTGCACAAAGTGGAAGCAAGGGTTAGAAGATGTGCTCTGGATCCTGAGAATCCACAGTCACTTCGGGCTATCCTGCTGGTCAGCAGTACTGGCCTTCTCTGTTTTCAAGCCGCTGTGTGGATTGCAGGAGAACCCTCAGATCACTGACAAAGCTAAGGAATGGGGACGGCTGGTGTTTAGAGGACCTCTGAGTCAAACACTAGCTATAAAAATGAAGGAGAGATAATTTGGGCATCAAAATTAAAGGGAGTGCAATAAACCAAGCACACAATAATAATTGGGAACCTCGGCGCTGAAGGCAAATCTCGAGTCCTCATCTGGTCTTTTTTGGCTCCAGGTGCTATTCTCTAATTTTGTGCTTCCCAACAGAGACTTCATTTACATAGATGACCTCAGTGGCAGCCACTCTTAATAGCCTGCCCCAGATCCATACCTTTGCTTCCTCACTGGTAGGTGTGAGTGGACCTCAGTAAACTACCTAGGTAAAACCATCAGATTTGGATGTTCTGTGTCCTTAAGGCAGAGAAGGAAACACACATTAAGAAAACAACTGGTGGATGAGTATCTGGGAAGAAGTTAGAGAAAGGAATCCAAGGAAGATACTTTTGTTTTGCTTTTTTTTTTTTTTTTTTTTGTCTCACTATATGTACATCCGGCTGGCCTTGAACTCACTATATAGCCCAGGCTGGCTTCAAACTCACTGCAATCCTCCTGCCTCAGCTTCCTGAGTGTTGCGATTTAGGGTTTATGACTCCATGCTTCAGAAAAGATTTGATTCTTAATTGAGCTGAAAATGTGACTATTGTGCAAATAAAATGTTAATGAGAAATCAATGCTAGCTGAAAACTTTCACTTACGTACAGATCATGAATCATGCTCTGGTTATCAAAAGGACTGACACTGAACTTACCAGGGAGATGGAAGCTGACATCATGCTAAATAAGGAAACCAATAACTATAAATTTGAACACCTGGTAAAAATAATGATTAAAGGGGTAAGGGGTGGGAACAGATCCTTCACAAGACAGAGAAAGTGACACAGATGACACAGGCATGAGGAAGCCTAAAGGCAAACATCAGGATAGTAGCAAAGGAAGAGGCAGAGTTCTTAGGGCTGGGGGTCAAAGTAGGACCCAAGGAGCCAGGGCTGCTGCAGAGAAGGTTCTAGCACCTGAGAGGCTGGAGCGACCCATAGCTCGAGCCGCCCTGAACCATGGCCAATTCACGTCCACACAGGCAGAAATTTGAAAATCTTTGTTTCATTTCCAGCATCTTTCTCTCAGAAGGCCTAGGATGAGGGAGAGCCTGAGACAGATTCAGTCAGCTGAGGGTATTAAAACTAAACTGCGATTAAATTAGTGAGCATTCTGGACTTTTCTCTCTATATAAATGGTGTTAAATGTGGTTTTCCCCATGGTCTTCCAGTCTGGTAGTAAATTCCTAAATTTAATAGACTGTGTGAGTTTATCAGGCAATTTCCATTCTGAAAGATGAAGATAACAAAGTCAGGAAAAGTAAAAAGTGATTTTATTCATTTAATCCCTCTTAAACCCATTGCTAACTGAAATAGGAAAGCTATTCATTTCTGCTCTTCCTCCCTTTCCTTTTCTTTTTGTAATCAGGAACATATTCATAGATGCAGATGCAGTCAGTAAATTCAACCAAAGAAATGTGTCCAATTAATTTAAGAAACTTGTTTAAAAAAAAAAAAAAGACTTCTGAATTCCACACTGAGAAATTCTATACTGTAGATCTTGAGTAGAGATAGATACAAAGATAGATAATAACCATTTTCCTTTTGAAAAACTCTTTGTTTTGTTGTTGCTGCAGTGAGGGCAACAGAGCTTTTCTACAAATTAAGCAGGAAACAGAGTTTATGAATCTCCAACAGTCAGGCTACATGACTAGGCAACATCAGCACCAGTTCTGGACCCTGGAAAAACACTTGGAGATGATATACGCAGAGGAGATGAGGAGAAGCAGAAAGAGCCTGGACTTAGCTGTGGTTGTTGACAGCTGTGAAGGTCATTCTCTTATGTCTCTTCCTAATGGAGAACTTGAGAACTGAAAGCTTAGGGACTAAAACATGGTTATTTAGTGCAGAGAATGCCCCAGAGAGTCCCTTCTGTTTGTAGGGTTCGATCTGTAACTCCTCAGGTGGCCAATGTGAAGTATGCATACCAAGGAATTAATAAATGTTACTGTTGAGGAAGCACAAACCCTAAGAGGGACAGCCCAAAGACAGGAGCATTGTGCCAACTAGGACACTTTGGAAGACAGTGTGAAGGCTGCCCTAGTGAGGGATGGAGGCACAGTGACCTGTATACATCACAGTTCTCATTGTGTTCTAAAACTGGGTGAGTTATGTTGTCACTTTCCAAGACATCACGTGACACACTTGGGAGCTAAAGTGAATGTGCATTTATTGACCCAAAGTACACAATCAGAAGAATAATTAACCTTAAAAGTACTGAAGGCCACTGCTACAAGTTTGTCCAAGGGCACAGAGAAGCTGAGAGAATGTGGAAGAACACACCCGAAGCATCAAGGTCAGCCCAGGCATGTTGAACAACAGAGGTGACCTGGGAATCTACCCTCCACATATCACTGGGAAGTACAATGGTCTTCTAATTAACCACTCTGTTGATGGTAGCAATAGAGCTCTGTTCTGTGTTCTGTGTCTATGCAACTATAACAAAAGAAAAATAAAACACTTATGTTAAAAATGATGTTTTAAAAACATGGCTTATGCAATTATTCAGCTTTTAAAAACACAGTCTGAGCTTTTGCCAACAAATCCCAGAGCCACAGGGCAGAACTTAGCCACCAGTGAAGCATGTCTCTGGCTACGATCCAGAAGCCAGGTTCCAAAGGGGGCATCTGCTGCCTCGGTCGCTGGCTCCACCACTGCACCACATACACTGCAATCTGTCCCTGCGAAAGGGACCCCTTCAAGCCCAGCCTCGCTTCTCAGTGAACTCCCCTCTACATTCAAGTCTCCCATCAGCGCTTCCATTTGGCAGAGCCTAAGGCAAATTCAGAACCCACAAGTGAAGAGACTATGAAATAAATGCTTGCCCACCAGCCTGCAGCAGTGGGAGGAATTCCAAGAGATGCTGAGTGAGCCAGCCTCAGTATCTGCCACAAATGTCAAACTGTATTGAGCTTTGACAAATCCAAAAAATTAAAAGATTATAGAGCTGCCTCAAATAATTTTGATTGTTATTACGGACAAAAGCAATTGGGAAATCAGTTGTAGACTTAGATTAGAAGAGGCATGGCATGCTTGGAAATAAGATATTTAAACGTATTTGTTAAATATTTACTGTAAGCACACTGCCCCAAATAGGTACCATTGGGAATGTCTCCAGAACCTGTTTGTTTTCTTTTGTCCAGTCAATGTGCCTGTCTTGATAAATGAATAGTCATATTATTTAATCTAAGTTTATGCTGAGGGTAACATCTCCAATCTCTGGCCATGGTGGCTGGACCAAGGATGATGACCAAAAACAAACTAATCAGAGTCCCTACCCAGGGGCATCCTGCTGAAGGGAACAAGGAAGCCCCTTCTGTTCTTTTTCTGTATGTCCCTACTATTGGAGGGACATGGCCCCCTGACTGAATGGCCAAGTTCTCATACTGGAAAGTGGCTGAAAGGATGAAATTCGAAGAAAAAAGAATTGGAAGGCAGAACATGAAAGATTCCTTAGTTACAAAAATTTGTTTCATCCTGAAGGCTTGGGGGTATTCCTGTAGTCCTTGTGCCATCCAGAATCTTTCAGATAAGTCCTTCATTTAGTACTAAATTAATCCGATTGAGTTGAAGATCAGTAGAGTTCAAATTTTAAAATCACAAGGAATCACAGTCTCGAGTGTTCCACTCCACACTTGAAGCAGTGCCTGCTGGATCCCATGGGTAAAGAGAAGTGGTTTTCAAATGTGGAAATAAAAGTTCCTTTTCTACAGAAATTTCAAGGCCATACAAGGTAAGTCTCAATCTATTCACAGAGGAAACTGATACCACCTGGCCTCTGAATATATTTGTTTGCCATGCAGCTCTTCCTTAGGTCGCCTACTAACCAGCACAGCCGTTCTCTTCTTGTGTTTGTTTTGAAGTAAATCGCCTACTTATCTCCTTTTAAACTAGTGCCTTAGGGCCAGGGAGATAGCTTAGTGGCATAAGTGCCTACCCTGCAAGTGCAAGGTCCATGTCAATCCCTGGTACCAAAAAATAAAATAACAAAAACATAAAGTAGTGCCTTACTGCTTCCTATGCTTACAAGAGACAAAATAATAATAATAATAATAATAATAATAATAATAAACATACTTGATTGAAAAAGTTGAGAGAGAAAAGTGATTTGTGTATGTGTGTGTGTATGTGTGTATTTGATACAGAGTTTCACTACATAGCTCAGACTCAGTATCTCACAAAGCAAAAGGGACTCGGTATTTTCAGCCTCCGCAGTGCTGAGATTACAGGCATGCACCACCATGCCAGGTCTCTTTGGTCAGCTCAGTGTATCTGGAGACAGGGCTGGTGCAGCATGTGGTGCTGGGGATTGAACCCTGGTCCTTGTACTCGGCCTAAGCTGGCGCTTAGTCTGCTGAGGAATCTTGCTGGCCCTTTTTCTTTGTTTGCTTTCCCATACATTGTTTGAAGTTGATCTAATTCCAATGAAGTGTTAAACTTGAACTACATTTCTAATCTACCAACTTGATTTAAGTAATTTTATAATATCACCAATTTGATTTAAGTAATTTTATAATATCACTTTTTTACGTAAGTATTCTCTTAGAATCAGGACAGAACCTTAGAGCAGGCTGTGTGTGTGTGTGTGTGTGTGTGTGTGTGTGTGTGTGTGTCCATGTGCATGCATGAGTGTGTGTGTTTGTTTTTTTTGTGTGTGTGTACAACAAAGAAAGACAGAGACTGAAACAAAGGCAAGAAACAAAATCTGTTTTCTACCCATAGCACCCAGATGATGGACAACTTAAAGAGAGCAAGATTTGTCTGGGCTCACAGTGTTGGAGGTGTTAGCCCATGGTTGGCTGATTCCATTGCCTTCAGGTCTGGTAAGGTTAAAAACTTCATGGTAGAGGGACAAAGTAGAGAAAGGGGGCTCATGTGGCACCTGGGAAGTAGAGAGGAAACTAGACAAGCAGGGCATTGCTGAGCACCTGAGGCAGCCCCCCATGCCCCCATGGTCTTCCTTCAACTAGGGCTCATCTCCTGCTTCCATCATTCCTATGAATGTCATAAAATTATGATCCTATCAAAGCACTGATGAAATAAAAAGCCTTGTGATACAAAATAACCTTACAAACCCTGTCTTATGAACACATGAGCTTTGGAGCGGACAGTTTAGATCCAGGCTATAACAGGGGCTTTAAATTAATATGAGTTCTCAGGGTTGACCAGGACCTTTCGTAGCACCCTAGGAAAAGCACCCTTTACTCTGCACCATGCTCTAATATTTTGAGTGATTTGATCACCCTTCAGGACAGCATCAAAAGACTGAGTGTGTAATAAAATTCAAGCAGTCTTAAATTAATGGTTTTGACTATTTTCGGCTGACTTGCTCTCTAGAACCCACATTCTTTGTCCTTCTGCAGAGGCATAATTAAAATTTAATGAATCCACACCATGAGCCAGTTCTGTTTTCCGCCAAGCATCCCAGGTTTTAGTTTTACAATTTCATGAAGCATCTGGACTGGGTGTATCAGTTTTCAAAGTCATTTAATTGCTCTTTATGGGAGAAAATATATACTTGATTGGCATTTAAGATTTGAGTCTTGGAAAACAGGCTTGCAAAAGTTAGCTGTAAGCTAAATATTACTTGTTGTCCTGAAACTTTGGGGGCTCATGAAATCCATGAATAAGATCATATAATTTTTAATGAGAACTATAAAATTCCTACTAATTCCAAAAATTATATTTTCTTTTATTTGTATTAAACATTTTAAAGCTCTCTGGATCCTGCCAATAGTACTTGTAAGGTATGCCTTGAGTCTTTCCCTTCCTTTCCATTTCTCCAATCCTAGTCAGGTTCAATAATTTCACTTATGCAGTTACAGAGTCCTTTTTTTGGATTGGATTTTGTTTTGATGCCGGCAATTAAATGCAGGGCTAGGCAAGTGCTCTTCAGCCCTTACGGACCTTCAGGACTAGAATTTTAAGATGTAATCTCACTCTCATTTCAATCGGTTTCTCATGCTCTCCTCCATCCACACTATTTCCCCAGGATAGCAAGGGTGACAGAAAGCCAGAGTTTGACAAGTGGTTGAGACAGTGCAACTGCTGTCATAAGGAAGGAAAAAGTAAAACAAACAAAAAAGAAAGAAAAAAAAAAAGAAAGCAGAATCAAGAAATGTTTTTCAGGCACAAAGGTGAGCCCAGAAACCTAGAGAAAAAAAGGAAAGTGATGAAAGAATTACCACTGAAGCAAGGTGGTTGATACCATTAATTTGTGCCAACTTGAGGGATGCCTGGCCAACTGGTGAGTACTGTGCTTGTGTCTATGCAGGCGTGGCCACCGAGGGAAGAAGACCCATCTTCAGCGTGTGTGCATCATCGGCCCATCAGCTGATGGCCTGGACAGAACAAGAAGGCTGAGGGAGGCCAGTCCTGTAAACCTCCTCTAGACTGGGGCTTCATCTTCTGCCTGGGGACCGTAGGGCCCTCATTCTCTGATACACGACCTGCCTTCCAGCCTGAATTTCCACCATGCCTAAACTATTCTGAAGACTTCTTCTGTCACTGACTGCTAGCACTTCTCCCCAATGAATTCACAGTTATTACGTAGCTCGGGTTAAGGAAGGACGCAGGGTGATGTCTGCATTGCTAGTCTCTTTTCCTGCTTCTTTCTCTGTCTGATCTTTACCTCAGTCCACCATCTTCACTTCAAGAATTCATTTCTCATCTTCTTTGTGCTTCAGTCCAACCAGCATTTTAAGTTTTCATTGGCACAGAGCCTTTGCGGGCTCTTGAGCCCTATTTCTTGCTATCTTGGCTGTCTGAATTCTACCAGCCCCTGCTTCTCCTGTTCACCTCTCTGTTCAACTACCCCTGGGTCATTTTCATGTGTGCAGAAAGAGTACATAGGTATCACTGAACTCAGCACTGAGAAGCCAGAGTAATCTCCCTTTGTGATCTGGCTCCAATTTGCTGAGATCATTCTCCTAGCTTAAGCATGCCTGAGCAATTTGCCTTGCTAGGAGCAAGTTCCACTTAAAAAAAAAAATGATGCAAAATATTTAGGAGATTACTTTGACCCAGGACTTAGAAAAAGCTAAATCAATTTTGTGAATATAGTTCAATCACTGAGAATTCTTTTTTAAATATAGTTTGGTCTATACAGAAATGCCTATCTTTTTCATCATTCTGTACATCTTTGCTGGATGCCTTGGATATATTTTCCTCTTTTTTTTTTTTTTTTTTTT
>PVKA01039888.1:0-19154 GCA_004027165.1 Ctenomys sociabilis
CTTCAGCTTTGATGTGGTCTTTCAAGCCCCAGGAAGTCATAGCCTCTATCTTGAGGCTCGATCCCAGCTGGCAGCGTGGAGCATTAGCTCTACCATCCTGTCTCCACTCGGCTCACGTTAAGGAGCAGCAGGCTTACCAGGGAAACACACATGCCACCTTCAAAGACTATCACCAGCTCCTCAGCTAGACCAATGCACATTGCTTAAGGCCAATTGAAGGATAAACAGAAGTCCTAGCCAGCTCTGTCCATAACAATTTGAGGAAATAGGATCAGACTCAGTCAAAATGGAGACAGTCGCTCTTCTTTCAAGGACAGCTGCTCAAGTGGCCCCCCACAGTACACCGCATTGTAAAAGCATCTTCATTTATTGAAGTCAACGGGGAAGGCATACTAGGCTCCTGCCAGCAAAACCCAAAATGTGGCATGAATGGGAAAAGTGCTAGGACGGTGGGGTAACAGAAAAGGAGAAGGTAGACAGGGCTTTTGGATATTAAAAGAGCACGCCACCCTAGATTCCTCTCATTGGATCTCTCTGAATATGACCGACAGAAATAATCTCAGGGGCACTTTAGTAAAAACAACTATCCCAGAATTCACTCTGTTTTAACCACATGCATGATTTGTGGTTCCTAACTATGAATCTTTAATGGAGGCCGAGTGAGGGAAAAGGTTACTAAAGTCATGCCATGGGATCAAACACATGGCCTGAAGCCCTAGAGAGTTACTGGGTCTTTGATATTCTTATTTCTTGTTTTTTTTGAGAAGGATGGAAGTGGGATTGGCCCTGGGGTGGTGCCCAGGGTCAGGTGGACGGAGGGGCACGGTTGCGCAGCTCTAGTTGTATCACCTGATTCTTGGGCTGGTGGAAGCCGAGCTTTGGCCATTGGCTGCTACCCTTGAGCTTCCCAAATCAAACTGCCCCTTTGCATGGGCCCCAGCTGACTTCTCTGATTATGCACCTGGTCATCAGCATGATCTGGGACAGCTGTCACCCTCAGTGGAACCAGGAGCTGTGACTGCAGAGTGGCTTGTCCCCTGGGTGTTCAGGACGTGGCATCACTGTGCTCAGTGCTGTTACTGGACTCATACCCCCCATGAGAGTGAGGATTCCCCAGGCTTCAGAAGGGTTTTTTACTACTGTGCTCAGCCCAGGGGAGCTTTCCTGAACTGTGTGACAGTGCCTCACTCAGTTCTGGCAGGACAACTCTTCATGATTACCTGGCTCTAGTCATTCAGGTCACTTGGAGTTCCCCACTGGGGTCGTCATTTTGCTGGGGCCCTTCTCCACCCCAGCTAGCCAAGGGTCTTTCTTCACCCCGGCTCTGGGCTTTGGGCTGGTGCCCACATCACTTGAAATAGTGCTGGGAGATGACATCTTGCCTGGTGAGCCCCAGTGTCCCTGCAGTGATGTGCACTGTGGCCCATAGTCTGGAAGCTTCCGTCACCTTCCAGAGTCACTTCAGAAGAGCCTGAGATGCCCTGAGCTTTCACTCAACAGCTGCAGGGTACTGGTCAGAGCTGTCTCTGTGTTGCCTTTCTTGGGGTGGCAGGGGGAGGGAAGGGAGAGCAAGCCTCTTTTTCTGCCTTATTTGCATACAAGATGCTGGCCCTAGGGTGGGTCCTTCATACCCACACCATCTCAGTGCCCTCCTCTTGCACAGGGTGAGGATATTTACAAGGTGAGGACCCTGGCTCCCTGCTGAGTGGCTTAAACTTCTAGACTTCTCAAGTTGACAAATGGATCAACCATTACACCAGGATAGAGAGGACTGGTGAATTCATAGAGACAAAACAAGGGCTGGTGGCCCTCAGGGGCTGGGGCCGGGCCAGCGACAGTGTTTTCCTGGGGGATAAACCGTTGTGGAAGTGGAAAGTGGTGATGGCCGTACAGCATCCAGGACGTACTTGATGTCACCAGGTTGTGCACCTGAAAATGGTTACAGTGCAGGCGGGGTGGAGCTTGTCAAGCACTACTCTAGCTGGTGGAATGCCTCTGCAAGATGTGTTAAATGCACTGGTATTGAAATTTTGTTTCTATTTTACCATGTACATTTCATATAAATAAGGTCCGTATACATTTTCATTGTGCAGGAATGTAAATGAAAGAATGGTTTCCAGCTGATCCCATGTGCTGTTGCTACCCCGGGGAGCTTTTAATCTCTTAATTTCTTAATCTCTTGTGAAGTGTCACCTCTGCTCTGCACTCAGGGCGACAGGCAGAGGTCTCTGCCTCTGGTTTTCCTAGAAGGCCTCTCCTGACATTAAACCTCTGGCCTGGAACAAATATCCATGGCAGTCCTGGGACACTTCTTGTTGACTGATTTTACTTTTTTTTTTTTTTTTTTTTTTGGTGCAGGGTCTCACTATGCATGCAGCCCACATTCATAGCGATCTTCCTGCTTTTTACTCCCATGTGCTGGGATTACAGGTGCGCGCCACTGCGCCCGGATTGCATCGCCGGGCTCAGTGCACCTGAAGGCGGGGCCGGCGCGGCTGGGGGAACCAAGGATCGAACACTGGTCCCTGCGTTTACCTAAGCAAGCGCTTAGTCCGCTGAGCTATACCGCTGGCCCTTGATTTTACTTTGTGAACTGTATTATCCTGATTCTTGGCATGCCTTGTATTTCTTATCACTTTTTTTGGTACAAGGTCTCACTACACAGGTTGGACTTGTAGTGATACCTCTGTTTTCAGCCTCCCAGTGCTGGGATTACAGCACACCCAGATTTGGTCATTGTCATGGCAAGCAGAATTGGGGATTGAACCATGGTCCCGGCACTTACCTAATCAGGTGCTTAGTCCACTGAGCCATCTCACCAGACCTTGATCAAATGTCAGCTATTGTGAATTTCTGTTGGTGGTGAGTGTTTTTATATTCATGAAAGTGCATTGAATCTCGTTCTCAAATAGTCTTTTCTCTTTATAGAAACTGAACCTTGTAAATCCTGCCCCTAAGCTAGAACTGGACAAGAATAGAAGGCTAAGGATGAGCACATCCCCACTGACTTAGACTTCTGTGGATACTGTACTGCATGAATGGTAGGAGTCTGCAACTTTGCAGTATGGCAGGTGGACACAAGCATGTTGCTAGCTCCTTAGCAGCTGGCTGTGTGCATGCTGGGTGCTGTTTTATCTAAAGCTTTCTTTGATATGGTTCTTTCCCTTGTCTCAGGCAGTTTCTTATGTCTATATCAACTGTTCGTAGCTAACGGCCTGAGTAGGACCTCTACAGATCTTTGGAGTTCTCTGTGCAGTAAGGCATCCTGACAACTCGAGCCCTGGGCCTCTCAGCTCCACCTCTGCGACACTCCCTTCTTGAGCTACAGCCTGGATATCTGGGGGCCACTGGGCTGGGGACAGCATAGGCGTTCTCCTGTTATCTGGTGCTCAGGAGCCATGGTCCTTCCTTGCCTGAAGTTTTGCAAAGTACTGTACTCTAGCTGGGTGTGGTGGTGCAGGCCTGTAATCCCAGCACTTGGGAGGCTGAGACAGGAGGATTGTTGTGAGTTCGAGACCAGCCTGAGCTACAAAGTGAGCTCAAGGCCAGCCTGAACTTCACAGTGAGACCCTGTCTCAAAAAGACAAAAAAAAAAAAAAAGTATGTACTCTATAATTGTTTCCCCTTTCTATCTTTCCTTTTCTTCTCTTTGCCTCTTTCTTAAATTCTTTTTTTTTTCTCTAACCAAAAAAGTACTTACAGTTCTGTTCCTGCTTATTGATTTCTGGCATAATTCCAATCTCATAATCTTTTCTTTAATACCTGTATTTCCTATTGCATCTCTCTTCTCAAGGAGTGGATCCACCTTTCATTTAACTCTGTACCATAGAACTCAAGATGCATATATAATTACCCCTCTCCACTTTCTAAACCTTTTCTGTCATCAAAATCCATCTCCCCTACAGTAGTCACTCCTTATTTCTTTGTCTGGTCTACTGCTGGGATAGTTTTGATCAGCACAGTCTCTTGCCTGAGTTGTTAGACCCTCCTGTCCTGTCTTTTCACCCCTTTCACATCTGTACCAATGTTTTTCTCCTCCCATATTCAGTGAGTGACATATTCCCCCACTATGCTGAGCTATTTGCTGAGCTATCTCCCCGGCCCTCCAAAGATAGTTAATGCTTTAAGAAGTACATCTGAATACTTCGGAATTCTCCTGTATTACTCCTCCCTCAAGGTCACACGATTTCATCTATGAGAGCTATTGATTTTCCCATCTGCTCTCTGTCTTCTTTCCCATTTCTGCTGCCTCCTTTCCTGCCAGGCCCAATCTAGAGGCCCCCAGTCCAAGAGTCTCTCTGACCCCTGGGGCTAGGGGACACTCTAGTCCTGTTTGTGTTGGGTGCACACCTGAATCCCGAGCTCTGGCGGGAGATTCAGGCCAGAGACCTAGATTGGGAGCCACGAGTATAACTTTGTGCCTGTGTTCTTGAGTCCCTGAGGCAACCAGCAGCTTCTCAGAAATGACAGGATTTCAGTATGAAAGGACACTAAAATGGGACAGAAAATAGCTGGCCCAGGCCTTCAGTTGGATGTGGGATCTCCAAACTGCTTCAGGAGCTATAAAAGCACACTGAGGTCCCTCTAGCAGGATTTCCTTTGCCTTCCCCTGGGACCTCGGTGCTTGAGGCTCCTCTAAGGTTAGAGGATGTTGCTTTCTTGCTGGGCAGCAAGAAAGGACCTGGCAGAGAGGAAGGACACTGTGGGAATGTGTTTCTCTTGGGACGTCCCTAACAGCCCCTTCTGAGCTGCATGTCCACGTATGATGCAGTGCTGTGCAGTCCCCACTGAGGTGGCACACTGAGTCAGATGGCAGTCTGGCCCACGCCTTTGCTTGGGATAGCCCGATGCACCTAGCCTGACACAGGGAGGAAACCTGCCCTTTCCAGGCCCAAGGGAGCCTACTGTCTACAAGCTGAGGTAGCCATTCTGAGTGTGACGTTCAAACAGAAAGCCTGCAAGGTTCTCCTGGTGTCTGCTGTTTCCTGAGACTGAGTTTCCAGCTTAAGTGTTGACTTGATTGGCTTGGAAGTTGCCTAGGAGGTTAGTAAAACACTTCTGGCGCTGTCGGAGTAGGTCATGGATACATGACGTTGGGGTCTTTGTCTGGTCCCTGATGCCTTCCTCTCTGGAACTGTTCCCTGCCCTGCTTCCTGGCCACCGTGAACCAAGCATCTTTGCTCTGTCACACGCTTCTTCAGGTGGCTCCTGCCTGACAGCCACCTGCCCATGCTTCAGACTAAACCTCTAGAACCATGAGCCAGGCCAACCACGTCCTCTTGTGCATTGTGGGTGCCAGGTCCTCTGTCCCAGAACCGTGTGGTAGGGGCCCCGAGGCCTGAGACATTAGGGCTGAGAACAGTCACTAGTACAGCCTTCAGAACAAACTTTCTGGAGCCACTTGCCTATCTAGTTACGTTGTTCCTCCCCTCCTGTCCTGATTAACACCTCCCTGTCCTTCAGTTCTGAGTGTCCCACCACCCCAGGAAATCGGAGAGGCCCATAGCACTACTGACGTGTGACTACAGGGGCTTCTGGGGTGATGGTGGCTGTTCACCCAGCTCAGAATACCCAATAAATGCATTTCTATTTCTCCCTGGATCACACAGTCCCTTAGCTCTTCTGATTTAGCATCACCCAGGGCAAACGAAGGGTGAGGAAGCCATTGCTTGGCTTTGAGTGTCCAGTGAAGAAAGAACATAGGCAGCCAGGTGGGTCCAATTCCCAGGCCTCCCCTTCCATAGAAAGCACAGAGATCTGAGGACACAGGGCTTGTCCAGGCTTGTCGGGGTCCCCTGGACGCTGGGCTCCCTCTGAGCGAGCGGATGGTGGCCTGAGGCCTGGCCTGCTTTGCTCATCTCCTGAATGATGGACACGATGTCACAGTCATAGCACCCAGCTCCTGGGTCCTCAGAAGGGGTGACTAAGTTCAAGTGAGGTCACTGGGTGGGCCCTAGCCTCCTCTGACTGGCTTATAGGAAGAGATGAGGACCCTGACACACCCAGGGTGACTCCCAGTCCAAGGCACGGGGAAGCCTCGGGAGAAACCAGCCCTGTGGATACCTCAATTCCTAATCTTCCAGACTCGGGGACTGGTAGAGAAAACCTTGCCATTCAGGCCAGCAAGCTGTGGTAACTTGTAACAGCCTCCCCAGGAAACTAAGACAATAGCTAACTTCAGCTTTAAAATATTCTTCATTTGCCAGGTGTGGTAGTGCATGCCTATAATCCCAGCACTCGGAAGGCTGAGGCAGGAGGAGCACCATGAGTTCAAGCCTGAAGTACATTGTGAAATCCTGTCTCAAAAAAAAAAAAGAAATCTTGATTTTATCAACACACGACAAGATTGGTTCCTATCGTATGTTATCTCCCAACAAGAGTTAGAGAAGAGCAAATCTGTTTTTCTATAAGCAAGCAGGTCTGAGTAAAGCTGGGATTCTGGTAGTTTTTTTCTTTTTCTGTGGCTTCTTATTTGCTTTGAAAAATTTGCCGATGACCAGAGATCAGCCAAGTACTAACCAAGGGTTCCAACCAATGATGGGTCTTAGGAATTATGTTTGGGGTCACCTTGAAAGCCACGTGTTTTGCTGCTGACATCTTGACTCGCCAGAGAAGCGACTGTGGCCCCCTACACAGTGTGGCATTGATAAGCCACAATTTAAAGCAAAACAAGGACATTAGTATTGCTCAGCCCAGTTCACAGGTGTGTCCACTCCCACAGCCCTTGCACTTAGTAGGGAGGACAGTGATTCACGAACCAAAGTAGTAAATTGAAGACATTCAGATTAATTAGATTTTTAGAGAGAAAATAAATATAAACTTGCTTTGCCTGTCTTATAAATCCCACACTGTCCTGCACTAAAGCAGAAGAGGAATAATTTTCTTATAGTAAATTATCCTGTTAAATTTTTCATAGGGTTATAAACATTGTGTGATTCTCCAGTGACTTTAAAGCACCTCTAATGTTCTTGAAATCTTGCTTCAAGGTCTTAATGTTTCAGGCTTCATGGAACCTTTTCTCTCCTGACTGCAGGAAATTGCATCTCCTAACCTCTTATCTGGTATCTTAGCAACCACCTCTCCGGTCACGGTTGGCTGGTGGTGGGCGTCCTTCCATCCTCTGTTTCAATGGAGTCCTTCCTGTGGACGGCACTGAGAAGAGGTGAGCGTAAGTTGGAAGCTGGGGGCAGTGCCTCTCCCCTCCTCTGTATTCTTCCCTAAATGACTCCTAAGATCTATCAATGAATAAAATAGCTAAGTGTTTACCAATGGCACAGCTTATTGATCCCTTAGGGCTGTGGGCCTGTCTTTCTGATGTGGACCTGTCTTGCACGTCCCCATGGCTGGCTGCCAGCTGGGGAACACATTCAAAGGGTGACACTTCCCTCCCACTGCTGTCTCTGGGTAAAGGAAAGGGGTTCCTTGCTTCCTATGTGCAGACCAGCTTGGATGAGGTCCCGGGGGAGAAACCCCAGGCAAAGCCCTTCCCCAAGCAAAGGGATATCCTGGGTATCTGCGGGTGCAGAGGTAATCTATTTAAATGGGTGCTTGGGTCATTCTTTCAAGAGTGAGCAGGTCCATCTCCCAGTCCACAGCTTCCATCTGTAAACTAAGTGACTGGCAACTCCCATGCCAAGAGCCCTGTCCCTCCCTCTGGATCTGGAAGTGCTGGAGCCCAGGGCCACCAACCACAAACACAGATGACACTGTCCGCAAAAGCCCTGGGTGGGGCTGTCAAAGTCTCATTTAACTGATGCACAAAAAACTGTGCAGAGAAGACACACCCACAACAAGTCGGGTCTGTGTTCTGGTTCTAGGGCTTTCTGGTGGGGCTGCAGCCCTTTCTGCTACAGCAGCCGGGCCCTAGGCTATACCAACTCCCTGGGACATCGATACTTGTAATGAAGGAGATCTGGCTGAAGTTGGCAATTGAGTATGCTTCTGCTTGTCACGCAGATCATTTCTACTTGCTGCGCTGCATGCTCTCCAGCAGCCAGGGGCTCAGCTCAGGGGCTGGTCCTTTTGCCACCTCACACCCCGTCCCCAGGGCTCAGCTCCCTGGGTCTTCTGGCTCAGCCTCATCTGGAGAGGTGGTGGAGCACAGCTGGGATCCCAGTGCTTGGCACCTTGAGGCAGGAGGACCACTACAAGTTCGAGGGCAGCCTGAGCTACACAGTGAGTTCAAGATCAGCCTGAACTACTGAGCAAACCCACCTCAAAAAAGAAAAGAAAAAAATCTCCAGATCAGGAACCCTAAAGTAAGAACGATTTCTTCCCTCCCTGAGAAGCACTTCTGGGCCTCACCCTGTTCCCTCACAGGCTGTGACTATGAGGAACAAAATTAATTAAAAAAAAAAAAGTACCACGTGAGAGGATCTTAAAACAACACAGCATGTTCATCTGGACTCAGGCCTTTTCTGAGCTCAAGTGAGGTATCTCTTATGAAGGTCCTGCAGACAGTATCTGTCTAGGTGACATTTTGGGACGGGAAACCAGCATGTTGTCCAGGAGGGCTTCACTTCTTGCTTCAGCACTCAGCATAGGCACCTTTCAGTAACTACAGCAGATGAGACTATGTAAGACTTTGGTTCAACCTGTTCTACAGACTTTCAAAAATTTTTTCATCTCCTGGATTTCTGTTTGGCTCTATTTCATGGATTCCATTTCTTGTCCATGTTGGACATTCATAGTTTCCATCATTTTCTTAAAAATCTGTGTCTACTCTGCTGTCTTTCATTTGTTGTCATGCCTTTCTTTATCTGAGAGATTATTTTTTCTACAGCCACATCCATTTTTTTTTTTAACTTCTGCTGCTATCATTTCAGAAAGTTCCAGAGGGTGGTATCTCAGTTACTCTTCTCTTGTTGCTGGGACAAAATACCCAACACCCAGAATTAAGGAAGAAAACCTTTACGTAGCTCTCAGTTAGTGGAGGTTTCAGTCTACTCAGCTGACTCCATGTGGAGTGGCACATGGCAGAGGGCAGCAGTTCATGGTGGTGGAAAACAACAGAACAGCAAGAGCGAAAGGGCCAGATCAGTGGCAATAATGCCAACAGAGAGGGCGTCTGTCCCCCTTATGGTACATCAGGCTGTCCCAGGCTAGGTGGAGCGCTGCTGCCCGTGCTCCCAGCACTGGATCATAAATTAATCACAGACTCTAGAAGTCCATCCCATGTCTGCATGAAGATTCGGGGTGGGGTGGGGGGACAACTAGACACAAACCGTAACAGGCGGCTTCTGATTTTCTCTACCTCATTGTACTCTGGAATTGTCCTGGGTAGGCTGGAGGTCCTGGGTGGCATTTTGCTTCTAGATTGTGTCACTTTCTATTTCTTATTTATATATATTTTGTTCATGCTGATGCTTGTGTGTTTCTTGTGGTAGACAGCTTTATCACCAGTATCAAGGCTTCCCTAGGAAATATCTACTTCTCAGAGTTGTCTTCTAGGCATAGGTAGTTGTTGGTCTTTGCGTCTATCTAAAAACCCTACCTTTCCTTTTCATTAAGGATGAGAAAGTGCTGTCTGTTTGGCTCAGCACCAAGTCCTTTGGTCCTGGACTACGGTGCTGGTTAGGCCTCCAATCGTAGTGTTTTTATGCAAGGGAGAAGAAGTGATCACAACAAATACGACGCCCTGGCTAGAGTCGTAGCCAGGTAACAGCAGCTTGAAGCACAGCCTTGCTACTGGCAGACTGTGGTAACCATTAACTGATACCTTTAGTTATGGGGGCAGGCTCCACTGTTGTATGACAAATCCGACACATATCAGGAACACATACACGAGGAGTTTCCCGCTGATAGAGTGATTTTTAAGTTGTGTTTAGGGGAGTTTAAGAGGGACAGGGGACAAAACCAAGAGATGAATGAGGAGAAATACAGAAGCAAGGCTGGAGGGCAAAGGATGATCGCTCAAGTTTTGGGAGACTGGAGAACACAGAAGAGAAAGAATGAAAGAGAAAGAGAATATTTTTTTTCAGGCAAACTGCAAAGGGAAGAGACAATATTTACTCGCTTGAAAATATAAAATCAAGAGAGATAGTCAAGGAAAAAGGGAAAGAAGATGAACAGAAGAAGAGCAAAAGAAAAATATGAACCTAAACAGGGAAAAAGAAACCTAACCAGACAGAAGAAGGAAAGCCAGTCCAACACAGGAAAAGAAAAGTAATGCAATTTCTCTGGCATCCGCGGTTTTGTGGCAGGTCCGAGTTGGACCCCAGAACTGTGCCGTGCACTCCTGCTACATTTGCAGTGGGATCTGTGGGGCATGGGGCTGGGCGTGGCCTCTGGATGGGACTGGTCTTTAGCTGACAACCTTCTGGATAGCCCTCCTTACCACCTTTGTCTCTGTGACTCTCCCAGTTGCTGCGATGCCCTTGGGTAAGGAAAGCTGGCTGCTCCAGAGCTCCTGCATATGGCTGGATCCTTCCAGACTCCACTGCTTCGTCTGTTCACACCACTGGCGCCTCTTACACACTTGTTGGCTGGGGGGAGCACCCGGGTCCTGCTGCAGGCCGAGGCTGCTTGCCCACTTATGCTGCTGGACTGATCTGTTGGCTGGAGACCAGGGGGACACTTCCAGTTCTTTGCACTTAGTGTCTTTTGATGGTCACCCGAGTGGAGTCTGGGTGGCCCCAGCTCCCACCTCTCACAAGTCCCCCCAGTCTGATTCCCACCCACCAGCAGTCTGCTGTGCTGTGACTGGACTTCCCTCCTGCTGGGCCAGGATGTTGGCCTCGAGGTGGCCTGGGACTATCCTGCTGCTCGAGTCTGCCCTGAGCCCTCTGAGGTGGAATGATGACCTCGCCTGCCCCCGTGCTCCTCATGATTGTGCGCTGGAGTGCCGGACCACCTCTCTCACCAACCACGGGCTCTGTGTGGCCCCTTGAGAAGTGTCTGCTATTCTTACTGCTGCTATGGACTTTTCTCTGCCACTGGCTACTGGTCCCACCTGCTCTATGTTCCTGGTTTTCTTTCCTGAAAATGAGAGCTATTATTTCTCAGGAATTCAAGTGCAATGCTGCTGTCAGGGACCCCCTACTTTGTCTTCTAAATCACTGTCAGTGTCAGTCATCTGTCACTTGTAATCATGGAACACCTCTGACGTTCAGGCATGGGCTTGTCCCTGTCCTGCACTCTCCTTTGCTCCCTCCTGGCCTACTCCTCTCTCTCCTGTGGAGGAGCGGGCGTGGGTCCTAGGAGCACACAGAGAGCCTGGTGATCTCGGGAGGAGATCGGGAGGTGATTGGGAGGAGGTGCCCTGGGCTGGGCTTCAAAGACAGGGTCCAAGGTTGGTCTGAGGACAGGGCTTT
Organism: Ctenomys sociabilis; assembly: GCA_004027165.1. Lineage (NCBI taxonomy): Eukaryota > Metazoa > Chordata > Mammalia > Rodentia > Ctenomyidae > Ctenomys > Ctenomys sociabilis. The sequence continues at coordinate 11,313 of PVKA01039888.1, forward strand.
GACATCTGTGGAAAGCATGTGTCCTGCCAGGGAGGGTGTACTGGACTCTTCTGTAACAGTGGCTACTTGGTCCCAGGCACTAAGGAACTGTCCCTGTCCCATGGGATCTGGACCCAGATTGCCTGACGGAGTAGATGACAGGCAAGTGTGACTGCAAACTGGATGGGCACTTTTGAAACCTGTCACCTCCTTGTCCCCTAGAGCTTGCTCTTGGTCCTCACGTAGTAGGTGTTCTCTGGCTGGATTGAGGATAGACGTTTCCCCCACATACCGCTGTTGGGTACCTTGGTCCCCCAGGTCTGCTTTCGGCTGCTGCTCCACGGCTACTTGATGGTTCTCGCAGGTGCTGTGGCTCACTTTTTCTCTATAGTCAAATCACACCCTGGTCTTAGGGATTGAACCCATGACCTTATACATGCTAAGTGCTCCCCTTTGAGCTACAGTGTGACCACCAAGGGACTTCTCTTATCTTTTTGGTTCCCCTATTGTTTTCCAAAGGAAGAGACAGTGGCCCAGGATTTATCCGGTTGACTGTGCTGCTCCTGTATTATGATGATATCTTCTGAGATTTAGTGTATTGCTTATTAAATAAATAAATAAATTATATTTCTCGGAAAAGAACACATGATACACTCAGAGTCTAGAATCTCCCTCCTTTGATTCCCCATGACCTTAACAAGCAGCAGTAAATGAGCAAAAATCCCATCATTGGGACCAGGGAGATAGTCAGTAGAATAAGTGCTTGCCTGGTAAGCACAGGGTCCTGAGTTCAATCCCTGGTACTGCAAAAAGAAGAAAAAAGTCCCATCACTGAGAAGGAGAGCAGTGCACCAACTGGTGTGACCCTATTTGGGAGCAATAGGATGTCTTGGACAGTGGCTGTGCCTTCACCACTTTTTCTCCAAATGAATTTCAAGTAAATTCAATTAAAAATTTAATATTGTTTTTATTTTTGCCTTTTTGAGACAGGGTCTCACTATGCAGTTCAGGCTGACCTTAAGCTCACTTTGTAGCTCAGGCTGGTGTCGAACTCACAACAATCCTCCTGCCTCAGCCTCCCGAGTGCTGGGATTACAGGCCTGCGCCACCACGCCCGGCTTAAAAATTTAATATTAAAGTTTGTACATTTCAGATGGCTCTGTCAGGCCGGGAAAAGAAGAGACCATAGGGCAGGAACGTTCTGGATTTCCCTCGGCCGGGGAGGGCGGGTGTGGGTGGAGAGGCTCTGAGCATGGGAGGGCTCGCCTGCCGCTGTGCAGTCTCTGGCCCTCAGCAGAGCAAGCGGATTACCAGGGGCTGATATTTCTTGGGACTCCGCGTGGTGCTAGGGGGCAGGTCTAAGCAGATACCCACTTTGGGGCTCCAGTTCCTGAGTAAGAGTGACAATTAGTGCATGCTTAGAAAAAACAGAACCTGACCGTCCAGTAGAGCCTAAGAGAACAAGACGAAAGGCAAGAGTGACATTGCAGAGCATATGTTAGAAAGTGGACACCAGAGCCGGCCTGTTAGGGATTGTGGCTAGTTGCTCCCCCAAGACTTCATGCAGTCATGGGGTGGGGGCTTCTAGAGTTTGAGACTGGTCCTGGGAGAAGGCTCAGTGGAATAAGTGCTTCCCTGGCAAGCGCAAGGGCCTGAGTTCAATCTTTGGTTCCAGAAGAATAAAAACAAAAAATAGAGTTTGAGATTAGGTCATGATCCACTGGGATTATGGGTTTTAGTACTGCTGGGATTATGAGTTCCCACAGCCTGGGGTGGATAGCATGAATATAACAGAAGAGAGAAGGAGAGACAGACTCTGTCTCCCTTGCCATTGTTGCTGCTCCTCCATTTTGCTTTTGCTGCCTTCTGCTGCCATGAGAGGTTGCTCTCTTCCTGTGCCAGCTGAGTATGGCCTGGCACCTCCAGAGACTCTGAGCCGAATAAGCCTTTCTTCCCTTCATTTTGGGTGCTGGGTGTTTGTCCCAGCAATGAGTGAAGAGTAACTGAGACACAGCCCCTTAGCATAACTAGAAAAACAGACCACAATCAGACCATACACAAAAAGAAGGCAAGCTACTCTTCCAGAAGGACTGTGTGAAATAATCCTTGTGAGCACACAGGAGCATCACATGACTGGGGCACTCTGGAAAAAAATTCTCATTAAATGGACATATGGTTAAGTGGGCATCCTTGAGAGAAAAGAAAAATGATTTGTGTGTTGAGGAAAAAACTGCTATTTGCAGTCAAAGAGAAAAATATCAGGCTGACCACATGCTTCTGAACGATATTTAATGTGAACCAAAATAATTGGGCAAGTGCCGGCCCCACCCCCAAGGCATGCTGAGAGAGGGATTGAGACTGGGCATGTGGCACGCTCCTGTAATCCCAGCGCTTGGAAGGCTGAAAAAAGGAGGATCACTATGAGTCTGATCTAGTAGTGAGACTCTGTAGACCCTGTACTAAATACATAAAAAAATTGGGCAATTATTTCAGAGCAATTAAATTGTTATCCTGAAAAACAGAATCATTGCATTTCGGTAAAGTTATTATGAAACTCAAAGGCAAGAGCAGACAGTCTCAAAAATCTCAACAAATATACAGCTAGAGAGTAGTTTCTTAAGAACAAAGTTCAATTGAGCAACTCAATGGGCCCAAAGGGTGGAGAGGCCGAGAGCAGGGTCAGCAAGGTCCAGAGAACGCTGAGGTACGGAAAGAGGTCTTGGGATTTCGTACCTCACAATCTTTCTTTAAAATACTGAAGCACGGATAAGTGCTCTCATGTGTACGAATCTCAGAGAAGAACTTATCTGTGAATGTTTTCTGAAAAAAATGTGGCTGTGGAATCCTGCCAACGAAGGATGAAGAAAAACAGAACATGCAGTCATGGACAAGATGACCCAAAGAAGATTTTGTATGCAAAGAAACACAGCTCTGCAGATGGGTAGTTTAAAGTCAACTCAATTAGAAATTTAATGTCAAAGTTTGTAGGTGTTGGATGGCTCTGTCACCCACCTGCCTACCTCATGCATCTATTTGCCTTCCTTGCTAGCTTCTGGCTCTGCTTGCGTGGGATCTCCAGTTTTGTTCATACTGCGTCCTCTGGTCTCCCCTCTGTGCGCAGGCACGCGTTCAGGAGCAGGTCTTAGAATCGTGGTAACTATTGGTGTGTACTGCTCGGCTTGGTCTGGTGTAGCGAGAGGCCACAGGCGGGGTGGCTGACACAGCAGCCTCTCAGGATGCGTGGCTCTGGAGGCTGGAAGCCCAGGACGGGGCGCTGCAGCCTGTGTGCTGAGGGGTGCTCTGTCCTGGCCCCAGCTGGCCCTGAGCTCACTGTGCCCTCCTGGCCTGGTGCAGAGCACACCTATGGCCAATTCTTCTTCTTTTTTAAAGATGGGACAGGGTCTCGCTATCCAGTTCAGGCTGGCATTGAGCTCGCAGACCAGCTGAAGCTGGTCTCAAATGTGCAGTGATCCTCTTGCCTCAGCCTCCTGAGTGCTGGGATTACAGGTGTGCAGCCTACACCCGGCATGCCAGTTCTTTCCCGGTGTGCTGATTTTTCTTATAGGAATACCAATTGCTTTAGCTTTTTGTCACTGTGACAAAATACCTGAAAAAATCAGATTAAAGGAGGAAAATTTGGCTTGCAGGTCCAGAGATTGCAGTCTGTGGTCATCCAGAAAGTAAGGGGGGAGAGTGAGAGAGATTGAGAGTGAGAACAAGAGTGAGGAGAAGAGGAGGAGGAGGAGGAGGGGGGAGTGGGAGGAAGAAGAGGGGAGGGGAGGCAGGGCAAGGGCAAGGTATAGTTCCCAAGGAGGTGCTTTTGTGACCTGGCCCTTCATTCAGGTCCCACCTCCTAAATTTTCATCCCCTGTCGAGAGCATCAAAGATTACCTCTCCATTAATTGATGACTGCTAAATTAGAATCCTCACAATCCAGTCACCTTCCAAACACTTCTGAATATTGCTGCATGGAGGGCCTGGCCTTTGATACATGACCGTCCAGGGAATGCTGCAGATCCAAGCTACGCCACTCATCCGATTGGACCGGGGCCCCACCCTTCCGACCACACGTGACCGCAAGGCCTCTTTCAAGGCCCTCATTCCATCTATAGTCACCTAGGGAGCTAGAGATTCAACATAGAAATTTTAGGGGGATACAAATACCCCATAACACAGTAGATGCTAAAATTATTTACCTGTGATTTCCATATTTATTAAATGTTATATAGTAAATCTCCTAGGTGTTCTTACAAAATGTTATACAAATAAAATTCATGCTCCTAAAAACTATAACTGGTATGAGGAGTATTCCTAGAAGCAATAATAACTCAGTATCATCTCTACCCACTTTTTAAAAAAAATTATTTAGAACAGGGTCTATAAGGTCTTATTATATAGATCAGACTTACAGTGCTTTTCCTGCTCTGAGCCTCCCGAGTGCTGGGATTACAGGCACACGGCACCACGCAGAGTCTCGATCTCTGTCTCAGCGCACCCCGGGGGCAGAGTTGGCATGGCGCGGAGGGGATCGAGCCCCGGCTGCTGTGCTCTGCCTAAGCAGGCGCTTTAGTCCACTGAGCCATCTGGCTGGCCCCTTCTAGCCACTTCTAAAAATAACTTACATGTAATTTCCATTTATCCATAGGCTTCTCTGATGAGCACAAGGTTGGCAGGAAAAACGAGGCTACAGAAACGCAGGTGTCAGAGCTAGAGCGTATCAGAGTCCAAGTCTGCATCCATGTGCCTCAGCTTCTTCTCCGTGTGACAAGAAGATGTCCATTCAGGGCAGGTCTCAGTCATTTTCTCGTTATCATTACACCTTCAGTGACAAAGCCAAGATCTCACACAGTAAAAACCACTTGGCTTCTGCATTTGGGGTGACATGGAAAGAACTCGCTGTCCGTAGAGGAAGATGGTGTAGGAGAGGCTCTGCTGCCGCAGCCTCCTTGTGACCCCGGTGGCCCAGATCCCGAAGTCACTCGAGATGGGCTCGTCGGTCCTGCTGTCTGGCCTCCCAGAGCCCGGGAGGTCCCCATGCCGGGTGTCTCTGTTCCTGGCTTGTTAGAGGCCCCGGGGGCCTCAAGAGCCGTCAGTCATGCTTGCGTGCATCCTCTTGAGGCTGGCGCACCCAGCATGCCCCTGCCACGCACCCTGCTGACGCAGCACTGGAGCTTCGCATCTTGGCTGCCGCTCTGCATCCTGCAGGGCTCCTCGGAGCTGGCTGTGGCTGTGCCCAGCTCCTGGGCCTTCCGGAGCTGATTCTGGGGATTTCTTGCCTCAAAACAAGTCATTCTCCTGGGAGGACCAGGTCTCCACCACACTCACAGCACTCACCTATTACCATGGGGCAGATGCAAACCTGCCTTTGTCTCACCTTGGCCTGACCCGGCCACTTTCTCTCTCAGGCTGAGCAGGACTGCGTGGACTTAGGCTGTCCTGGGAGGCCTCACGGTTCAGAGCACCGGATGGGCATTCATGTGTGGGCTGAGAGCAAGCAGTCTTTCTGCAGGCACTGCCGGTTTTTAACAGGCGCCTTTTATGGGTGGGACAGAGCTGACTTGGGTTCTGCCTCCAGCACCCTTCTGTCACTAGCAGTTGGGGTCAGTTCCTGTTGCCGTAATGTAAAGGGTTAATGTGAAACTAATGTAATGAGTTAACGTAAAACTAAATGTAAAAAATTACTCTGCTCAACTTTCTGTGGCCCTGCTTCCTCGTAAGACCGCAAGGAGGCTTGGTGGACCATCGATAAATCACCGATAGACTGAGAGTTACCAGAACAGACTTACAAAATAAATGAAAGTAACGGTCAAAATGTTTCTTACTATACAAAACCAACTAAAAAGCGTTGCCATGGTAATCCAGACCTCTGTACACAGGTGTACCTTAAACAAGAATTAGACAACGCTAGATTCACATTCTTTTATGTTTAAAATGCCACCAAAGGAAAACTAAAGGGGACAAAAAGCCGGGAGACTGCGCCCAAGCCCCCAGAAAGAAGGTACACTGAGTAATGGTCACGCTGTCCCTCAAGGTACTGTCCTATGTTAAATGACAAATTTGCTTGCCAAACAGGATACAGTTTCTGCCTTTTTTTTTTTTTTTTTTTTGTCTTTTTGAGACAAGGTCTCACACTGCAGTTCAGGCTGGCCTTAAGCTCACTTTGTAGCTCAGGCTGGTCTTGAACTCACAACAATCCTCCTGCCTCAGCCTCCCGAGTACTGGGATTACAGGCATGCGCCACCACGCCCGGCCTAAAATTCACACTTTTTTTTTTTTTTTCGGAACCAAGGATTGAACTCAGGCCCTTGTGCTTGCCAGGGAAGTGCTTATTCCACTGAGCCATCTCTCTGGCCCCTAGTTTCTGCCTTTAAAACCTCTGTACTTCTAAGGCTCCTGGCCATTTGGCCTCTCTTGCGTGAGTGTGGTTAAGCGGTCCTGAGCCCAGTAATAAAAGGCTCATATATAAATTTTAATTTGGACTCAGGTCTGGTTTCTATGTTGAGAACCCATAACAGTGGTAGCTCGTTCCAGAAGGAGGGCCTTGCCGGTGTGCTTGCTGCTAGAGGGGGCAGAGGTCAACCCTCTACTCACAGGTGACTCAGGCAGAGATGTCCTCTTGTCCCTTGCATTTCTGTCAGTGAGAACTTTATCAAGGTAGAGCAGCACAGATTGAAACATAACCCAACATCTCATACTTTAATGTTAACCAAATTTCAGAGCAGAAAAATAAGCCTAAGAATCCAATGGAGCAAAGCCCTGGTCTTTTTAAAACTGCTGGTATACTTTATCCCTTTAGACAGACTAATCTACCTTAAAATATGGACAGATTCCTGTCTCAGACCTTAATTGATTTTCTTAGGACCAATATTCTTTTTTGAAATATTTTATTGTATTTGTTTATTTGGTATAGGGTCTTGCTACCCAGCTTGGACTTGTGGTGATCCTCCTGTTTCAGCCTCCCAGTCCTGGGATACAGGCATGCACCACCACGCCCTGCATAAGGTACGGGGTATTGAACCTGGGTCCTTGTGCTTGCTAGGCAGGTGCTTAGACCACCAAGCTATCTCCCCAGCTCCAGGGCCAGTGTTCTTCTGCCCAGATATAAGTCCTGCTTCTGGCTTCTCTTCTGTGCTTTGTAAATCCACACATCTTTTTGAGGATCACAGTGAATCTTGCTCACAGTGAATTACCTCTCGAGGCCAAGAAGTTGTTATCCCATTCACAGTGAATTTGGCAAGCTAAAAGCCTTGCGGAGTGGTCACTACAGAGATAGTCCAGTGTCTCAAGAAGATCTGTGAGTGTTTCTTCTAAATATATGATGTGTGCTCCAGGTATCAGGTCAAATTCTCCATGTGAAAATCTTCAGCTATGGCCCCCAAATCAGCTCCTTAACAACCGTGTTGGTTCTGGCAGGGGGAGACAAGCTGGCTTGAAGGTTTGATTGAAAAAACTTGAGTGCTACTTCTCGATCTGCGACAGCCACAGGGACGCCTGGCAGGGCAGCCCCGGGGCCGCAGCCCCCAGCCATGGCAGAGCAGCCCTTGAGCTCCACAGTGCTGATCTCTGACTCGTGGGGCTCGTCCCAGGGCACCAGGGCCCTCGTCCCAGCCCACCTCTGCTGAGACCTGTCCTGCCCTGCGTTGCAGCTCTGGGGAGAAGCCGCTGCTTTCTGGGCGGAGGTGCTGCCCGCTCTATTTCTAGAGGAGAAGAACACTTCTTGGGGCACAGGTTCCATGGCTTCTCCTCCCACTGGTCCCTCCCTGACCCCGATTTATACTCTGTTACCTGGGGCACAAAGTGAGCTCAAGATCAACCTGAACTGCACAAGACCCTGTTTCAAAACGACAAAAAAAAAAAAAAAAA
>PVKA01039889.1:0-19153 GCA_004027165.1 Ctenomys sociabilis
TCACTTTTCTCATTGCTGGGACAGAATACCTGATACAGCTTAAAGAAGGACAGGTTTATTTTAGCTCACGTTTTCAGTTCATGGTTGGCAAAAACAGAATGGTGGGAGGGTAGGAGGGAAGGAGAGAGGGAGGGAGGGAGGAGGTGGAAGAGGAGGAGGAGGAGGAGGAGGAGGGAAGTGGCTTATATCTTGTTGGTCAGGAAGCAGAGAGAGAGAGAGAGAGAGAGAGGAGGCACCGGGGAGGGAGAGCCACACCGTGCCAGCCTGGGTCACCAGTGAGAACCTCTTCCCACCACGCCTGCCCTCCTGACAGCAGACTTAGCTATGGATTCGGTGGTGGATGCGGCCGCTGACAGTGCAGCACCCCAAGATCCAATCACCTCTGAATACAGGAGGCTTTTTTTTTAATAAATAATTTATTTTTTATTTTTTTAAAAAATTTTTGTTTTATTGAAGTACAAATATCAATGAGACAGTTTTAAGATACCTTGACAAGATGGACTTGATAAATTAATACATTGCAAACTGTTTTCATAATGTTTTGGTATCGTACAAGGTACATACATGATATTATACTTACAGACATTATTATAGCAGATGTCTCTTGTCAGTAAATAGAGTGTAGCTGTTTATGTATCTTATTTTTTATGCCTGAATTACATCAAAGATTCAATAATTAATACTTTCTACCTTGTTATTTTACTAGTGGTTGTCCATAGTACTAGAAGATGACATAATATCCTGTCCAACCACCATTAGCGCAAATCTTGCCTCTCATAGAATTATGTAGAAGCACGGCGTATCTATCCCAACTGTACTGTCCATACACACACATCATGATTCTTCCTTTGTATACCCCTTCCTTTGCCTACACCTGTTAAAGGTGGGCACTCCATTGTCATTCAACTAACTTAGGTGCCTGAACTCGGCAACACAATCCAACACAGTCCAGCATTTCACAACAATAGTGAGTTATCTGAAGAAGTTGTCGACCATAGCCATTTACAGCTCAGCTTAATATTATGGCCCCGCGGTGTATACTTCACTTTTATACTTTTCTGCTGGATGGTTAAGACCTAGATAGAGCAAGACCTATATACCAACACATGTACTTTATGTTTCTTATGAGGTCAGTGAAGTCCCCTCAGGGTTTATCTTGTAGTCCTGTACATTATTCTGTAGATCCTTTGTTGGTGTCATCCATGGGGATGAGTCACGGCCAATGCTTGACCATTGGCTCTCTGTGAGAGCTTGAGAGAAAGTTTTCTCTCCATATGACTCTCCCCAGGCACACTATAGAACTTCGATCTCTTTCCTCTGTGGCTTCACAATCTCCTTGCTCAGAAAATTTGGAGCTCACCTGAGTTTCATGATGTTGCAGTACAGGTTCTCCTATGTCCTGAGTCTTCGCTGACCTTGAAAGGCTAGGGCCAAAATGTTGGCTGGCCTTGTGGCTCTTCTATTTCTACAGGAAGCTTTTGGATGACAGTCTAGATGTAAATTAATTCATTTATCCAGCAATGAATAAGTTGACGGATATGTGAAGGAGCGTGTGTGGCCTTGGACTGGATCCTCAGCACAAAAACAAAACAAAGCCTGCAGTGTTAATCAAAAACTGTGTATAGTGGTGCACACGTGGAAACCAGCGCCCTGGGAGGCTGAGTTGACAGGCCTGTAGGTCCTAGCTCAGTCTGGTAATTCTGTCACTTAGTAGGCCCCTGTCTCACAAAGGGCTGTCCAGCCCATGTGGCACATGCCTGTGTTTCCAGTACTCGGGAGGCTGAAGTCGGAGAATTGCCACAACTTTGAGGCCAACCTGGGCCACAAAGTGAGTTCACGACCAGCTTCAACTACATAGCGTCCCTAGAAACAAAAACAAAAACAAACATTTTTAAAAAGGCTCAGTGCGGAGGCTCCTGCGTTCAATGCCTAGTACCCGGCACACAAAAGTTAACTATAAATCTAGGGTGGTGGCTTGGAGTGTTTGTTGTAATAGTTTTTCAATCCCATGTAGCTATTTGGTTTCTCACTGGTGAAACAGATGTGACATCTCCCTTTAGCATGTCGTCTAAAAAGACACTCCACTAACACTGCAATTTCAGAATTGGTGTTAGAATTCTAAGGGAGTTTTGAGATCGGCAGTGTTTACTCAAAGGAAAAATACCAAAGATGAGCCCAGGGCCTTCACACTGACCTACATTTCTGGCTTGCTTTTATTTCTTAGAGATAGGGTCTCCCTGCACCACCAAGTTGCACAGGGCTGAGCTTGATCCTCCTACACAGGGAAAGAAACCCCGAACCTACTAGATGTCTGGTAGGAGTTTATATTCTCTAAAATTGAAGGATGAATTTTAGGAATGAGGTCATGAGCAGAATATATTTATTAGGAGGGCCAGGGAGATGGCTCAGTGGAATAAGTGCTTCCCTGGCAAGCGCAAGGGTCTGAGTTCAATCCCCAGTTTAAAAAAAAAAAAGAAAAGAAAAGAAAAAAATATATATATATATATTAGAGGAAAGAAAGCTTCTGTTTGAGAGAGGGACAAAAGGGCACCTGAAGGTTGCCCAGGAAACTATATTATCATCATCATCATCGTCATCATTATTATTATTATTCTTGTATTTAGTACAAGGTCTACAGAGTTGGCAGAGTCTCACTACACAGATCAGATTGTAGCGATCCTCCTGTTTTCAGCCTCCCAAGTGCTGGGATTATAGGTGTGTGCCACCACGCCCAGTCTCAGCACCCCCAGGAAAGGAGCCAGCACAGCACCTTAGGGATCGAACCCTGGTCCCTGGATCTGCTTAAGCAGGCGCATTAATTCACTGAGCTTTGGTTGGCCTGGAATCTGTCTTTCTTTTTTTTTTTTTTAATTAATTAATTTGTTTTTGAGACAGGGTCTCACTATGCAGTTCAGGCTGGCCTTAAGCTCACTTTGTAGCTCAGGCTGGTCTCGAACTCACAACAATCCTCCTGCCTCAGCCTCCCGAGTGCTGGGATTACAGGCATGCGCCACCATGCCCGGCAAATTAATTAATTAATATTTTGAAGAGTGAAAAACAGAAGCAAAAACAAATAGAAAAAATGACATAAACAGGGTAATATACAATAATACATATGTTACAGATTTTCAGGGATAGCTTATACATACATACATATATATATATATATATATATATATATATATATATTTTTTTTTTTTTTTTTTTAAATGAAACGATCCAATACAGATCAGCACTCCACAATAGAAATGGGCTATCCACAGCAGTTGTTGACTTGAACTGTTCACAGCTCAGTATATTATATTTCTTTCTTTTTTTTTTTTTTTTGCAGAACAGGGATTGAACTCAGGCCCTTGCACTTGCCAGGGATGTGCTTATTCCACTGAGCCAGCTCCCCAGCCCCAAGAATTTTTTTTGTCTTTTTTTTTTTTGGTGGAACCAAGGATTGAACTCAGGCCCTTGCGCTTGCCAGGGAAACATTTATTTCACTGAGCCATCTCCCTAGCACAGCGCAGTATATTAATATGACTTTATATACTTCCATTTTTATACTTTTCTGCTGAATGGTTAAGACCGAGTTAAAGCCAGACCTATATAACAAGAAATATAACTTTTGTATCAGATAAGGTCAGTCAGGTACCCTCAGGGTTTATCCTGTAACCCTGTACCACATTTTATAGATCCTTTGTCAGTGTCAGCCTTGTGGATGAGTCATGACCATTGCTTGACCAATTTGCTCTCTGTGGAAGCCTGAGGGAATGTTTTCTCTCCATGTGACTCTCCTTACACTATACATCATCAATTGCATTCCTCTGTGGCCCCATAATCTCCTTGATCAGAAAATTTGGGGCACAACTGAGTTACATGATGTTACAGTGCAGGTTCTCCTATGTCCTGACTATTCACTGACCTTGAAAGGCTAGGGCCAAAATGTTGGCTGACCTTGCAGCCTTTCTTTTTCTCCAGTTTTTGATTTGCAGATTTAGGTTGTTAACCCTCCAGAAGAGAAGCTGATTATTGCCCTGAAACATATGCAGTTTGGTTTACCCACATTATTAGTCTAAATATCAGACATCATAGGCATAACAAGGAACATGTATTTTCTGTCAAGTATTGAGATACTAAACTCCGTACAGAATATGAAGAAGAAGAAAGAATTTTTTGTTTAAAAATAGGAATGAACACTTACATATATTTACATATATATTTAGAAATCTATCCATATATAGCATTGTAGCAGGACTGTCTTGTGACTTTTTCTGTCTTATTTTTCATTTATTAAACCTTAAAAAAATTTTATTTGAAAGACAGTATAGTAATAGTTGGTATGTCGTGACATACATATTTAGAAGACCAGAATGGCAGGCATTTGGAGTGTGACCCTTCTATTACACTTCGTTAAATTCAGTGCAGTTGCTTGGTTCACAGGTATAAGCCTACATAGTTAGTTGGGGTGAGAATCCAATCACTTTACTGCTAGTTTCTAAAATCTCCTGATGTTTCTCCGGATCATTGCCTTACTGATCTAATGTATATAAATGAATGGTCTTGCCCCTGTCATGTTTCTCAACGTTTCTGCTTGCCCTCTCCTCATTGCCCAGTCCTCAAGGTCTCATTTTCCTTTTAATTGTGTGATACATTTCTATTTGAAATTCTTTTTTTGAGTTATACTAGGGGGACTGTATGATATTTACACATGTGGGACTGGTTTATTTTGCTTACAAGTATATGTTCAAGTGGCATCCACTTTAATATAAATGCTTCAAGTTTATCACTCCATTATATAAAAATACCGTATCTTTTGCAACCATTCCTCATGTGACAGGCATCTTGGTTGTTTCCAAGATTTGGCTATCACAAATTGTGTTGCTGTATACATAGGTACACATATATCCCTATGATAAGATGTTTTCAGTTCCTCCAGGAAAATTCCCAGTAGTGGTATAGCTGGTTTGAATGGGATTTCCAGTCCTAGTTTCTTAAGGAGTCTCCACACTGATTTCCATAATGGTTGCACCAGTCTACATTCCCACCAGCATTGGAGAAAGGTTCCCTTTTCCCCACAACCTCTCCAACATTTGTTGTCTGTTAATTCTCACCCCATTTTTTCTGGGGTGAGATGGTATCTCAGTGCTGTTTTAATTTGCATTTCATGGATGACTTGAAGTGGAGCATTTTTTCATATATTTATTCGCTTCTCCTTTTTTTTTTTTTTTTTTTTTTTTGTGGAACCAGGGAATGAACTCAGGCCTTTGCGCTTGCCAGGGAAGCGCTTATTACACTGACCCATCTCCCCGGCCAACTGCTTCTTTAACTTTGTCCTCTGAGAAGTGTGTGTTCATCTCGGATGCCCATTTCTGGATTGGGTCTTTAAATTTAGGGGCCCTGATATTTTTTAGTTCTTTATAAATTCTAGAGAGCAGACCTTTGTCTCAGTACTTGTTAGTTAGGATATTTCTGTAATTTGTGAGTTGGCTTTTCATTTTGTTAACAATTTCTTTTGACTTGCAGAAACACGTCAAGAAGAGTTGATCCCAGTTGTCAATTCTTTCAAGTGTTTCCCGTGCGAATATATGTTTGTTCATGAACTCTTTGCCTACCCCTATGTCTTCAAGAGTTCCTCCTACTTTCTCTTCCAGGAAATTGAGTGTTTCTGTTTTGATGTTTAGATCTTTAATCCATTTTGACTTTAGCTTACTGCATGGTGATAGAGCTGGGTCAAGTTTTAGTTTTCGGCATGTAGAAAGCCGGTTTTTCCAGCACCATTTGTTAAAGAGGCTATCTTTCTCCCAGTAAGCATGTTTGGCCCCTTTGTCAAAGATCAAATGGTTGAGTGTGTTCATAGAGGTCCCTGCATCTTCTAGTCTATTCCATTGGTCCTCGGGTCTATTTTGTTGCCAATACCATGCTGATTTTATCACAGTAGCTTTGTAGCATAATTTCAAGTCAGGAATTGTAGTGCCTCCTGACTTGTCTTTGTTGGCCAGGATTGCCTTTGCTATTTTACGTCTTTTCTGGTTCCAAATAAATTTTAGGAATGATTTCTGTAGGTCTGGGAGTTATTTTGTTGGTAGTTGGATAGGGATTGCATTGAATCTGTGCAACAATTTTGGGAGTATGGCCATCTACATGATGTTGCTTCTTCCTATCCAGGAGCAGGGTATATCTTTCCATTTTCTGAAATCCTCTATGATCTCTTTTTTTTAGAGTTTTGTAATTTTCCATGAAAAGATCTTTGACTTCTTTAGTTAGATCAATTCCAAGGTGTTTCATTTTGCATTGTGCTATTGTAAAAGGTATTGTTTCTATAGTTTCCCTCTCAGTGTGTTTGTTATCTGTGTAGAGGAATGCTATTGACTTTTGAGTACTGACTTTGTGTCTTGCTATGCTGCTGGATTTGTATATCAATTCTAGTAGCTTCTTGGTGGAAGTTTTTGAGTCTTCCAAGTAAAGTATCATGTCATCAGCAAATAGTGATAATTTAATTTCTTTACCTATTCTTATCCCTTTTATTTCTCCCTCTTGTCTAATGGCTGTAGCTAATGATTCGAGAACTATATTGAATAAGAGGGGTAACAGAGGACATCCTTGTCTTGTACCAGATCTAAGAGTAAAAGGTTTCAGTTTTTCTCCATTTACAATTATATTAGCCATTGGGTTGTCATAGATGACTTTTATCAAATTGAAGTAGAGACCTTCTATTCCAATTTTCTGTAGAATTTTGAACATGAATGGACTTTGTCAAAAGCCTTTTCTGCATCAATTCAGAGGATCATGTGGTTTTCAGTTGGTGCCCTGTTGATATAGTGTATTACATTTGTAGATTTTCAAATATTGAACCAGGCTGGGAAGATGGCTCAGTGGAATAAGTGCTTCCCTGTCAAGCACAAGGGCCTGAGTTTAATCCCTGTTCCACAAAAACAAACAAACAAACAAAACAACCACTCAAATATTGAACCATCTTTGCATCCCTGGGATGAATCCTACCTGGTCATGGTGTATGATCTTCTTGATGATTTGCTGTATCTGTTTGCTAGGATTTTATTGAGGATTTTTGTGTCTATGTTCATGAGTGAGATTGGCCTGTAGTTCTCTTTTTTGCTTGTGTCTTTCCCTGGTTTTTGGAATCAGTGTAATACTTGTCTCCAGGAATGATTTTGGGAGAACTGTTTCCTTTTCAATTTCACTGAAGAGTTTGTGGAGTGTAAGGATTGTATCTTCTGTAAATTTCTTGTAGAAATCAGCTGTGAATCCATCAGGACCTGGACTTTTCTTTGTCCGAAGGGTTTTTATTACATTTTATATTTCTTTGGCTGTTATTGGGTTATTCAAAGTTGTTATATCGTCTTGGTAATGTGTACCTTTCTAGGAATCTGTCCATTTCATCTGTGTCTTCTATTCTGTGAGCGTAAAGATCCTCAAAGTAGCTATTCATAATCTTCTGAATTTCCACTGGGTCTGTGGTGATTTCACCCTTTTCATTCTTTATTGCTTGTATTTGAATTTTTTCTTTCCTCTTTTTGATGAGGTTAGCTAGGGGCTTATTAATTTCATTTAGCCTTTCAAAGAACCAGCTTTTTGATTCATTGATTCTTTCAACTGTTTTCTTCATTTCAATTGAATTAATTTCTGCTCTAGTCTTTATGATTTCTTCCCTTCTTTGCTCTTCCTTTTCTAGATGTCAGGTACATCATGAGGGTGTTTATTTGTTCCATTTCTGTTTTCCTAATGTGTGAGTTCATAGCTATGATGTTCTCTTTGAGAATTGCTTTCATCTCATCCTATAAATTCTGTTAAATTGTGGTTGAATTTTCATAGAATTGTAGAATTTCTTGTTTAATTTCATCTGTGACCCATTGACTGCTGAGTAGGGTGTTTAATTTCCATGTATTTAGGGTTTTTTTCTGGTTTCTTTTGTCGTTTAGTTCCAGTTTCATTGCATTGTGGTCAGATAATATTCATGGGATAATTTCTGTTTTCTTGCATACACTTAAGCATGATCTATGGACTAGTATGTGGTCTATTTTAGAGAATGGCCCATGTACAGCTGAAGAGGGAATCTGCCTTTTCTGGGCATTTTTTTTTCCAGAACCAGGGATTGAACTCAGGCCATTGTGCTTGCCAGGAGAACACTTATTCTGCTGAGCCATATGCCTAGCTCTCTTCTCTGGGGATTTTTATAGGGTAAAGCCACAGGGTGAGGAGGATTGAAGGTGTGAAACATGGCAAATCACAAGATGGTATGAAGCAGGACAAAACTATGGTCAACCAGTAAGACTACGAGCATAGTTGGTCAGCTAAGATTGATTAAATCGGGATCAAATGGAAAGCGAGTCATGTAGCAAGGGGGAAGGTGTGAAACAGAACCGGGGCTTTTCCTGGGGGTGTCAGTGGCTCTTGCTGGCTTTCCTAAGGTGATTTGTCCCTGCTTAGAATCTTAATCACTGCTGTCTGTCTTTAGGGGAAGCATACGGGTCTGTTTCTCTTGAGGTCCACCCTAGTGGGTGTACCTGTGTCTCCCCCACGGTTGCAAGGTGTCTTGTCTTCCGCACTGGCTCCTTCGAGGGCCCAGCCCTGTCTGACTGACTAGGGTATCTTTGTCTAATTTAGCTGCCTATAACGCTCCTGCCTCAGCTTCCCAAGTACTGAGATTACAGTTATGTGACACCACATTCAGCTGCGCCAATACTTTTTAAAGAATGTATTGAGGGCCAGGGGGATAGCTCAGCGGCACAAGTGTGTCTGCCTACAAGCACAAGGTCCTGAGTTCAATTCTTGATAAAACAAAACAAAACAAAACAAAAACAGCATTGAATTCTTTCTCTGTAGGACAATTTGAGAAACAGAGATCTGTAGGAAGGTCTCCCCATGTGTTCAAAGCCAGGGCATACTGTCTGGCTCACGTTGGCTGTGCACGCACGCAGAGGCAAGCACCATTGTGCCTTTTTCAGTCTTTTTTAAAGAGAAAGATGAAGATGAGGTCTCCTGATTTTTCTTACAAGAAACAAGGGATGCTTGGTTAGATGCTCCAGGCTCCAAGGAGGGGTGGACATGATGGGTGTAGGTTAGAAGATGTTCTTTTGAGGCCTGTGGCATCCTGAGCCCATATGTGAGGGGGCAGCCAGAGGGTCTCAGAATCAGCTCCAGCCTGCTAGATTCAGATGCTCACAGCAGGGTGACTGGTGTTTTCTTCTCTATTAGAATCTTCGTTCTTGAGCCGGGCGTGGTGGCGCACGCCTGTAATCCCAGCACTCGGGAGGCTGAGGCAGGAGGATTGGTATGAGTTCGAGACCAGCCTGAGCTACAAAGTGAGCTTAAGGCCAGCCTGAACTGCATAGTGAGACCCTGTCTCAAAAAGACAAAAAAAAAAAAAAAAAAAAAAAAAGAATCTTCGTTCTTTTGTTGTGAGAAAGGCATGAGGTGAACACCCTACTTCATACTAGAATTGTAAGCATCACCAGGGCTAATGGGTTCATCCAATTTTTTAGGAAAACAGTCTTTTGATTTGTACTTTGTTCCCTTGCTCCTTTGACAGAGACTTAGATTTTCTTTTGTTTTTTTTTTTTCTCATGCATTTCTATGCGTACTTTATTTTTCAGATTTAGATGCTAAAGTGACTTCTGTTTTGGTAAACTTTCCAGGGTCAGTCAATCTTGATGATAAGTTAATTTGGTCTTTGTTCTGCTCACAGCCATTTTTTCTCATTTTTCGGTGTGTTCGTGTGTACTACTTGGTCTACCTCTGATTCTTTCCAGCCAAAAGCCTACACTACCAAATAATAGCTTTGAAAGTCATTCAAGGTATTGCACTAACTGTGGGGATTAGAATGGTTCTTTTTAAGGCATTATGGGGAGAGAGCTCTAGGTAAGCCATAGTAGAAGATCTGGCTTCAGCCAAATAGTATTCAATGGTCCATGTATCTTGAGGAACAGAAAGCATTTGGTCTTCTATTTGGAAATGAATGTGATATTTGAAGGATTTTTTTTTTTTTTTTCAGTACCAGGGGACTGAACTCAGTACCTTGCAGTTGCCAGGCAAGCACTTATTCTACTGAGCTATCTCCCCAGTCCTTGGTCTTCTATTGGGAATGATTCTCTCTGTTATGGAAGGTCCATTTCCTGAAGAAGAACTTGGGGTACAACCTTCATACATGAGCTCCTGGGGCTGACATCGCAATTGGGCTCCGTTCCTGTTGGACCCACTCTCTGCCTCTGGCCAGCACCTTCTGCTTGCTGTGAAGTCAGTTTTTCTTTCATTCTGTATAACTGACACGCAAGCTGTAGGATGACGTCTTGGGCTTCTCCCCCTTTGGGGTTTTCATTTAGCTGAAGCTGAGCCTAACATTCTGTTGTTGCCTTGGTAATTTTTCAGCAGTGTGGAAGTATTGATAATTACTTCACACGGTGCACATACAAAGCGCCTGTGTGTGCCCCGTTTGCCAAGCTTTTGTTTCTCTTCTCTTTCATTTGGTTCTTTATGTCTTCAAGATTATCTTGAAAGGACTTCTCTTGGCGCCTTTCCTCAGACACCCTCTGCCTGGTCATCTTGATTTTACAGCTTTAAAACCCCATTATTAGTGTGGCGCTCTGATGTGTTCTGGCAAGCCCAGCCACCTGGGGACTGAAGCAGGGCAGTGGCGTGGTCACCCGGGCGACGTAGGGAGATCCTGTCATGGCCACCTCGACTTCCGCACTTGGCGCCCTCCTCCACACATCCCCAGACTCGGGAAAGCTGCTCCAGGCAGCTTTGGTATCCTCGTGTGTCACCCACTGCTAATGTCACCACATTCCACATGAATTTTTTGTCTAGTTCATGAAGAACTCGGAGAGTTCAGTTTCCCAACACAAACAGAAGATAAATGTTGAAGGAGCTAGAGGTGCCAATTACCTTGATGTGCTTCTTACACTTTGTATACATACATCTTACGCTGTACTCAATAAGGAAGAGTCTATTAAAAATATAAATAGTAAAAGATTAAATTAAAATTTAAAGTCTCCCTAAAGTGCATTGCTTTTGCTTTTGGCCTTGCTAAACCCAGAGGGCTGGAACAGAGAATTTTTATTAATTCAGGATCTCATTGTTCTTCCAAGTGTTCGACCAGAACACCAATTTTCACTTTACAGTCCATGCAGACAGAAGCCTGATCCACGTATATTTGGCTTGTCTTTTTGCCTCTCCTGTTTTCATCTTTCTCTTTTGCCCTCTGCTGCCCCAGCCCTTCTTTCCTACTGTTCACTTTTGTTTCTCCAGAATTTCTTCAGGGCTTTTCCCTCCATCCACTCATTGGGTGGCTTGACTCTAAAATGAAAAGCACATTTTTCATCAGTCTTATTTGGGCGTGGTGGCGCATGCCTGCAATCCCAGCACTCGAGAGGCTGAGGCAGGAGGATTGTTGTGAGTTTGAGACAGCCTGAACTGCACAGTGAGACCCTGTCTCAAAAAGACAAAAAACAAACAAAACAACAACAAAAAAAAACCCAACGATCTTTCATCATTCTGGCCACCTTGTCTCAGTCAAAAAGGTCCGACCAGTGCTAAAGAATTTTTGTTTTGCTGTCCTTGTTGCTATAAAGTTTTTTGTTGCGCTGGGCCTGTAATCTCAGCACTTCGGAGGCTGAGGCAAGAGTATTGCTGTGAGTTCAAAGCCAGCCTGAACTGCATAGTAAGCCCCTGTCTCAAAAAAACCCACAAAAGCCGGGTGTGGTGGCACAGGCCTGTAATCACAGCACTTGGGAGGCTGAGGCAGGAGGATTGTTGTGAGTTCGAGACCAGCCTGAGCTACAAAGTGAGCTTAAGGCCAGCCTGCACTGCATAGTGAGACCCTGTCTCAAAAAGACAAAAAGACCCCCAAAACCCACAAAGTTCTGTTTCTGTTTTTTTTTTTCTCCCTTGGTGCTCAGGATGGAATGCAGGGCCTCACCCATGCCAGAAGGTGCTTGCTACTGAGTTAACTTCCCAGTGTCATCATCCACTGTTTTATAGGCCTGGGTTCTTCTAAAAAAAGTCTCTAGAAAGCTGGCCAGAGCCAGGCGTGGTGGCACATGCCTGTAATCCCAGCACTCGGGAGGCTGAAGCAGGAGGATTTTTGTGAGTTCGAGACCAGCCTGAACTACAAAGTGAGCTTAAGGCCAGCCTGAGCTGCATAGTGAGACCCTGTCTCAAAAAGACAAAAAAAAAAAAAAAAAAAAAAAAAAAAAAAAAAAAAGAAAGAAAGCTGGCCAGGCATGTACCATTTTCTTCAAATCTTCTTGAATATGTCCATGATATTCTCACATAAAATACACATTCACAGACAACCCTAAGGAGAGGTGGAGAGTTATAAACAAAATTATTACCCCTAGACAGTTAAGCACTGGGGCTAATAGCTTAGGCATTTCCCTACCCCTGTATTTGGTCAGTTTCCTCTTAAAAGATTTTATTACTGGATTTTATTCATCTAAGTTCCATATCACCTCATGTTTACAGAACACAAATGACTTCTTCTCCCCTTAAGGAACAGATAATAGTCTTGGTTCTTGGATGTCCGTAAGCCAGAAACTTTACAGTCTTTGTTAAAATTAAAAGCAAAACAAAAAACCTAAAGACACCAAAACCATAAAAACATTAATTTAAAAGAATGAATAAAGGCTCTGATGCTGGTTATTACAAATGATTGCACTTCTCAGGTCAAAATTATGTCCATTTCCTCCAGTTGAATGATAGATGTGAGCCTATATTCAGCTCTAAAACTTACATTACCTTAACTTGTAAAAAATAGGTTATTCTTTCACATGACTGAAAAATCAAAATAAATGCGCGGTTACTGAGAAGTCTCACTGTGAATCCTCTAAGCCTCATTTCTTCTCTCATTCCACATAAATAGCCATCTTTACCTACTTTATGTATCTTTCCCCCCTGAGACAGGGTCTCACTCTGTAGCCCAGGCTGGCCTTGAACTCATGGTGATCTCCCTACCTCAGCCTCCTTTGTACTGGGATTACAAGTGTACACTGCTGTGCCCAGCAATTTCCCATGTACCTTTTCCTTTTCCTTAGCAAACACTTTCAAGGCAATATGAATATATTTCATATATTTGCATACTTTTCTTTCACAAACACAGTATTTACTGCTCTACATTTCTTTTTCTTTTTTGGCAGAAACAGGGATTGAACTCAGGCTCTTGTGTTTGCCAGGGAAGTGGTTATTCTACTGAGCCATCTCCCCAGCCTACATTTCTTATTTAATAATAGAGCTTGTTTACTTTTTTATTTCAGTACATAAAGCATTTTGTCATTTTTAGTAGCTACATAGTAGTACTTCACTATCTGAATCTATAATGATCTAATTAGTTACTGATTAGGTAGGTCATCTTAAAAATTATACCATTATAGGGCTGGCTAGATAGCTCAGTGGACTAAAGCACCTGCTTAGGCAGAGCACAGCAGCTGGGGTTCAATCCCTGGCTTGCTGTGCCAGCCCTGCCCCACCCCCAGGGTGTGCAGAGAGGTGACTGAGACTGGGCGTGGTGGCGTATGCCTGTAATCCCAGCACTTGGGAGGCTGACCACAAGAGAATCACTATCTGTAGCTCATTATGGTGACTATAGATACCAATAATATATTTTATATTTCAAAATGGCTAGATGAGGTAATGCTGAATGTTTTACCACGAAGAAATGATAAACGTTCAAAATATTGATGTGTTCAAGATTTAACCTTTACACAATGTATGCATGTGTTGGGATATCACAGGGTACCTTATTACTGTGTATAATTGTTGTTTTATATATTTAAACTTTAAAAATTTTTACTTAACAAAAACTACAGTGAAGGAATTTTAATAAAAATTCCAATGATCACTTTGAAAAAAAAAAAACAGGAGAATCACTATCAGTCTGATCTAGGTACTGAGACCCTGTAGACTCCATATTAAATCCATAAAAAAATGAGGCCATTATAAATACTGGTGCAATAACCATATATATATATATATATATATATATATATATATATATATATATATATAATTTAATAGTGTTTATCTAGCACAGATATTTTGTTTTTATTTTACCTTGCTTGCTTGCTTTTTTTTTTGGTTTGGTTGAACCCAATGCCTTTGCAGTGAAATATATTCCAAGCTGTTTTTATTTCTAAATTTACAATTAATGTGTTTTTTTTAATAAGGAAAAAGAATAACTGTTCATCTTTTTTACAAGAGGATATATTTTTTGAAGTATCAACTCTTTTTTTTTTTTTTTTGGCAGAACTGGGGATTGAACTCAGGCCCTTGCTTCTTGCCAGGGAAGCACTTGTTCTACTGAGCCATCTTCCCAGTCCCTCAACTCTTTTTTGTGTGTGCGGGGAATCAAACTCACAACCTGACGCTTGCCAGGCCAGCACTGTATTGCTCAGCAACAGTCATCAACTCTCTTTGCATGGAATAGTTTTTGATTAGAATTCTTGCATCAGTTGAAAGCTAGCAGCCTTTGCTTTCTCAGGGCATACAGCAAATTTAAAACAGTGACCCCAATCAGCTACCAAAGGCTTTTGGGGAGTTCCTTAGGCTTCAAACACCAACTCTTTATGCTCATTAATTTCCCAATAAATAAATAAATAAATAAATAAATAAATAAATAAATAAATAAGCCAGACATGGCAGTACATGTCTATAATCCCAGCTACTTATGAGTCTGAGGTTGGAGGACCCTAAATTTGAGGCCAGCCTGAGCAATTTAGCAAGACCCTGTCCTCCCCCCAAAAAAAACAAAGAAACAACAACAACAAAAAAAACCACAAGAGTTAGAGCTGCTCAGTGGTGCAGTGTTCCGGGGTTTGACCCTCCCTACTGAGAATGGGTGAATGAAAGCACTAAGCACGCAAGGTCATGTCTACAACAACAAAGGAATCTAAAATGGTTTGAATTAGCCTGTCTTTTTGAAGCAGGGTCTCACTGCGCAGCTCAGGCTGGCCTTGAGCTCACTGTGTAGGTCTCAAATTCGCGATGATCCTCCTGCCTCAGCCTCCTGAGTGCTGGGATGGCAGGCATGTGCCGCCACATCCAGCTATCCTCCACTATGTTGAGATGCCAAATTTCTATACACAAGTAGGTTCATTTCTGGATATTCTGCTCATATGCCAGTAACCTACTTTTTTCTTTATCTTTTTGGGATAGGGTTTCACTCTGCAGTTAAGGCTAGACTTGAACTCATTTTGTACTCTAGGATGGCTTTGAAATCACAGCAGTCTTCCTGCTTCAGCCTCTTCAGTGCTGGGATTAAAGGTATGCACCACCATGCCCAGTTCCTACTTTAAATTATAGAGGCTTTATAATGTTTTTGCTTTAAAAAAAAAAAAAAAACAAAGAGAAAAACTTTTTTAAAGATAAAAACATAGGAAAATTCTTTATGATTTTAATAGGATGGATTTCTCAAGGAATAACATGTACATACCACAAAGAAGAAACTAATAACTGATTTTGATTGTGTGTGTGTGTGTGGTATACTGGGGACTGAACCCAGAGCCTTTGCACTGAGCTACATCCTTGCTGCACTCCACACCTCCTTTTGTGATAATCTCACTAAATTGCTAAATTGCTCTGGCTAGGCTTAAACTTGCAGTCCTTGTCCCTCAGCCTTGCAGAGAGTTGGGGTTACAGATGTACATCACCACACCCACTATCTATGTCAGTATTTTAAGTTTGGTGGCCATTATGTGTCTAGATGTCCCCCCAAAGCCCCATGCGGTCAGAGTGTTTTCCAGAGGAGGCTGAATCTAGAGTATGTGACTGACTTGCGGGGCAATGCTGGGATTAAGGGTGGGTGATTGCTGATAAATCCGCTCACGGGACTGGCCCCGCCCTAATCCGGGTAGACTGGATTCAACACCAGGGAAGAAGGCTTGAGGCTCTCTACTGTTGCTTTGGCTGCCGTGCCCTCTCCCATGTGCTACTGTGCCTTGGAGCCAGCCGATAAAGATAACGGACTGAAACCTCTACAGACTGTGAGCTAGGTTTATTTATCTTTGCCCTGTAAGCCTGGGTGTCATGTATTTTGTGTCAGCAAGCAGAAAAGTAACTAAAACAGTGCTTCACAGGCTCTCATCCCCAAGTTACTGTTTTCAGTGCTGGACTTTGAACCCAGGGCCTTATCTATGTTAAATAAGCACTCTACCCCTCAGCCACAGCCCTAGGCCCTCTAAATGAGTTTTAAAATGAAGATTAAAAGTTATTTGACACACACACACACACACACATTATACAAATATCTTTTAAATATATAAACAGCCCCTAGGATCAAAATCCAGGAGAGACAGTGCTAATGGAAAATGGTAACAATGATTATGGTTTTTACCAGCAATCACAGAAATGGGAGGTAAAGCAAGTGCTTATGTCAGATTTTTTACTTACCACATTTGCAAAAATCTCAAAGCCCCAAATTGTACCAATCAAAAGAAGATGCACGTGTTATTGGAAGAGGAGAGTTACCTTCCTCAGCCACTGGTGGGGTGGGGAGGGAAATCGGGACCAGTGCTGAGAGCTCAGTTGATGATGCTAGGTAGCAAAGCTGAATTACAGAGCCCGGCGAGTCTCCTTCTAGCTCCCAGTTATACTGTGGCACAGGCCGCAAGGTGACATTGACAAAAACGTTCCTTATGGCTTATATTTTTAATAGACATTTTTAGAACAGGTTCACTGGCAAGCGCAAGGGCCTGAGTTCAATCCTGGGTTCTACACACACACACACACACACACAATTTAGAAGACAATCACACTGATACCCTGTTTCAAAATTAAAAATTAAAAAAAGGACTGTGGATGTAGCTTAGTGCAAAGGCCCTGCGTCCAGTCCTTTGTACCCCAAAAAAAAAAATCAGAAGTGACAAGGGAAAATATTACTAAATTTGGCCATATAAAACTGAAAATACATGCCAAAACCCCTCCACCAAAACCCAAGGAAAACGAAATATGGCAAGCTTGGAAAAAAATATTTGCAACTTGTATGACAGATAAGGTTTAATTCCTTTAATTACTTGTTTAAAAATGAAGAACAAAAAGTCATCCGTTCCATAGAAAAGCGGGAGAGCAAAATGAACACACATTTCAAGAAAAAGAAATGCAAATTGGCCTTGAGTGTCTGCAAAGATGCCACACAACTGGTTATAAAAGAGATGCAAATTAAAGTTACAGTAAGATCTCGTCTCTCATCTATCAGATTGGCAAAATTCAAAAGTTTAATAACACACTGGCTAGAGCCTTCAGTACTGTGTTGAATAGCAGTGGTTCAAATAGACTCCCTGGTCTTGTTCCAAATGCACTCAGGATTTCTCCATTAAGCATGATGCTGGCTGTAGGCTTTTTGTGGAAATCCTTTATGAGACTGAAGTCATTCCTTTTATTCTTAGTTAAATCTGTATTTCTTTTTAGCATAAATACTTGTGTAATTTTATTAAGTGCTTTTTTTTCTGTATCTGAGTGACAATATAGGTTTTTTTTCCTTTACTCTATTAATGAGGCAAAATGCACTGATTTTTAAATGTTAAATGGATCTTTCACTTTTAAAATGAATCCCCACCTGGTTATAAGGTAATGTCCTTTTTTTTTTTTTAAAGACAAAGTGTCGCTACGTACTGCAGGCTGGACTTGAGCTTACTTATATAGCCTAGGTTGGCTTCAAACTCATGGTGAGCTTCCTGCCTCAGCCTCTTGAGTAGTAGGATTATAGTGTGTATGTGCCACCATTCTTAGTCCTGTTTTACATTTGTAGTTTTTTTTTTTCCAGAACTGGGGATTGAACTGATACCCTTATGCTTGCCAGGGAAGCATTTATTCCACTGAGCCATCTCCCCAGCCCCAATTTGTAGTATTTTTGTAGGATTTTGAAGTCTATGTTCAGGGGAGATAATTAGCCTTTAATTTTCTTCTTGTGATGACTGCATTTGGAGAGGGTCTCACTATACAGTTCAGGCTGGCCTTGAGTTCACTTTGTAACCCAGGCTGGTCTTGAACTCACAATGATCCTCTTGCCTCAGGTGCATTAATTTTTTTTTTTTTTTGGTAGTGGGGATTGAACTCAGGACTCTACTCTTGTCAGGCAAGAGCTTATGCATTAGGTTTTGATACTGAGGTTCTGAGGACCTTCAAAATAGGTTTGGTGCCTGGCATGGTGGGTAATTCCAGCACTTGGGAGGCTGAGGCAGGAGCTTTGTTATGACTCAGAGACAAACTTGTGCTTCAAAGTAAGCTCAAGGCCAGCCTGGACTGCATAGTGAGACCCTGTCTCAAAAAAAGGAAATGAAACAATGGCTCCATATTGTTTGTTTGTCTGGTTTTTGGGGCAAGTGTTAAATAACAATGGCATTATTTCTTCCTTAAATGTTTAGAAGAATTTACCATCAAAGCCAGGCATGGTGGCGCAGGCCTGTAATCCCAGCACTCGGGAGGCTGAGGCAGGAGGATTGTTGTGAGTTCGAGACCAGCCTGAGCTACAAAGTGAGCTTAAGGCCAGTCTGAACTGCATGGTGAGACCCTGTCTCAAAACGACAAAAAAAAAAAAAAAAAAAAATTACCATCAAAGCTGTCGGGGCTTAGTTTTCTTTAGGAGAGGCTTTAGGTGATCAATTCCATTTCAATAACAGAATAATTTTTGGATTTTTTTTTCAGATTTTCCATTTCTTTCTGAGTAAATTTTGGTAATTGTCTTCTTTTTTTCTTCAAAACAATCATCCATTTCATGTAGATTTTTATATCCTTGCTTTCCTGTACTACTTAAAATTGTTACCTAATAGTTGAGGGGGAAATTGTTTTCCTGAAATAATTCAAGCTTATGTATTATTTGTTCAGCAACAAATGAACTTCAAACACTGCTATTTTGTAACCTCAAATGAAATAATAAATCTAGGCAGTGATCATTAGTGGTGGCTGAAATCATTAACATTTTATAACAGGAAATTTCATAATGACTGACTGAAGAAGTTATCACCTCAAGCTGCTGATCAATAGCAACATTCCCAAAAGAGAAATATGTGTTTCTTCTTGTGATGAAACAGGGCCTGGGGAGATGGCTCAGTAGAATAAGCGCTTCCCTGGCAAGCGCAAGGGCCTGAGTTCAATTCCCAGTTCCGCAAAAAAAAAAAAAAAAAAAAAAAAAAAAAAAAAAAAAAAAAAAAAAAAAAAAAAA